>JAUNZM010001936.1:0-22341 GCA_033459285.1 Clamator glandarius | reverse complement strand
TAATTGTCCCCAAATTTGGGTAATTGTCCCCAGATTTTAAGTCATTTCCTCCAAACTTGGGGTAATTACTCCCCAATTACTCAGTAATTGTGCACAAATTTGAAATACCTGCCTAAAAACTTCTAGGAATCGTCGCCCGCCAGGTTTTGAGTCATTAGCCCTGATTTGTAATAATCGTCGCAAATTGTTGAGGCGTTTTGCCAAATTCTTAGGCATTGTCTCAAAATTGTGTGTATCTTCCCACCAATTTTGTGTCATTTTCCCCGAAAATTTGTGTAATTGTCCCAAATTCTCGGTAACTGTAACCAAATTTTGAGTAATTGTCTTCTAATTTGTCTCAAAGTTATGGGCAATGGTGATTCAAGTCATTAAAATCTTCCACAAGTTTCGTGTATTTGTCTCTACAGTTTTGATAGTTGTGTTCCTACAGAGGGAAATTGTCACCAAACGTTGGGTAATTGACCCCAAATTCTAAGTAATTGTCTCCAATTTTGGCGTAATTGTCTCCAAACGGTGTGTCGTTTTCGACAGATGTTGGGAAATTGTCCCTAAATAGGGGGTCATTTTGCCCCAATTTTTAGTAATTGTCCCCAAATTTTCTGTCGTTTTCCCAAATTTCAGCAATTGTCTCCAAATGTGGGTAATTGTCCCCAAATCCTGAGTAACTGTCTCCAGATTTTGGGTAATTGGCCCAACATGTCTAATAATTTTCCTCAAATTTGGTGTATTTGTCCCCAAATGGTGGATAATTGTCCCCAAATGTCGGATAATTTTCACCCGATTTGGGGTTATTGCCTCAAAATTTTAGGTAAGTTTGCTCACATTTTTAGTAATTGTAACTCCCTGGTTGGGTAACTGTCACCAAATTTTGAGTCCTTTTTCCCAAATTTTGAATCATTCTCTCCAAATTTGGGGTAATTGCCCTCAAATTTTGAGTCATTCTCTCCCAATTTTGGGTAATCCTCCTCAAATTTTCGGTAACTGTCTCCAAATTTCAGGAAATTATCCGCAAACTTCGGGTAATTGCCCCCCACGTTTTGAGGAGCTATCTCAAAACGATGGACATTTTCTCCAAATTTTGTTAACTGTCGCCGGATTTGGGGTAACTGTCACCAAATTTTGAGTCATTTTCACAAGATTTCTTATCGTTTTCATCCAATTTTGTATAATTGTCCCCAAATTAGGGTCACTTTCCTGAAATTTAGAGTAATTGTGCTCATAGGTTTGGTAACTGCCGCAAAATGTGGAGCATTCTCTCAAAAAGTTGGGCAACCGTCTCCCACTGTTGGGTAATTGTCCCTAAAATTCTTGTAGTTTGCCACGCATTTTGCGTAATTGTCACCAGATTTTGAATAATCCTTATGAAATTTGGGGTAACTGCCTCCAAATTCGGGGTAATTTTGCCAAAATTTGTGTAATTCTCTCCATATTTCAGGTAATCGTGGCCAAAAATTTGTGGTAATTGTCGGCAAAATTTTGGGCAATTTACCACAAATTTTGAGAAATTGTCCCAAAGTCTTGGGAAATTGCCTCCAAATTTTGAGTAATTGTCCCAATTCCTCTTGTAATAGTCCCAGGGTTGTGGGTAAGTGCGCCCGAGTTTATGGGAGTTGTCTCAGAATTTTGAGTAACAGTCCCCAGATATCGTGTAATTTTCCTCAAATTTTGTGCAGATGTCCCGGACTTTCTCTAATTATCCCCAAATGTGGGGTAATTGTCCTCCAATTTTAAGTAATTGCCACAACTTTTCTTACGATTTTACCTCGATTTTTGTATAATTGTCCCCAGTCTCGGGTAATTTTCCTCAAGTTTAGAGTAAATGTCTGCCGATTTGGGGTATTTGCCAGCAAAATCTGGACAGTCGTCTCAAAATCAGGCGTAATTTTCCACCAATTTTGTGTAATTGTCCCCAAATCTTGCATCATTTTCTCCAAACCCTGGGTAATTTCCCCCAAATGGAGGTAAATGTCAGACTATTTTGAGTCATGTTCTCCAAATGTTGGGCAATTGTCTCCCAGTTTGGGGTAATTGTCTCAAACTCTTGGGTAATTGTCCTCCAATTTTAGGCAATTGTCCACAAACTTTGAGGAATTATCTCCAGATTTTGGGTAAGGGTCCAAAAATTGGAGTTGGGTTTGGGGTTAGTGTTTTATGGTTAGGGGTAGGGTGTTGTCTCCACATTTGGGGTAATTGTCCCCAAATTTGGGTAATTGTCCCCAGATTTTAAGTCATTTCCTCCAAACTTGGGGTAATTACTCCCCAATTACTCAGTAATTGTGCACAAATTTGAAATAACTGCCTAAAAACTTCTAGTAATCGTCGCCCGCCAGGTTTTGAGTCATTAGCCCCAGATTTGTAATAATCGTCGCAAATTGTTTAGGCGTTTTGCCAAATTCTTAGGCATTGTCTCAAAATTGTGTGTATCTTCCCACAAATTTTGTGTCATTTTCCCGAAAATTTGTGTAATTGTCCCAAATTCTCG
The DNA here is from genome assembly GCA_033459285.1 of Clamator glandarius. Lineage (NCBI taxonomy): Eukaryota > Metazoa > Chordata > Aves > Cuculiformes > Cuculidae > Clamator > Clamator glandarius. The sequence continues at coordinate 19,859 of JAUNZM010001936.1, read as the reverse complement.
GTAACTGTAACCAAATTTTGAGTAATTGTCTTCTAATTTGTCTCCAAGTTATGGGCAATGGTGATTCAGTCATTAAAATCTTCCACAAGTTTCGGGTATTTGTCTCTACAGTTTTGATAGTTGTGTTCCTACGGAGGGAAATTGTCACCAAACGTTGGGTAATTGACCCCAAATTCTAAGTAATTGTCTCCAATTTTGGCGTAATTGTCTCCAAACGGTGTGTCGTTTTCGACAAATGTTGGGAAATTGTCCCTAAATAGGGGGTCATTTTGCCCCAATTTTTAGTAATTGTCCCCAAATATTCTGTCGTTTTCCCAAATTTCAGTAATTCTCTCCAAATTTGGGTAATTGTCCCCAAATCTTGAGTAACTGTTTCCAAATTTTGGGTAATTGGCCCAAAATGTCTAATAATTTTCCACAAATTTGGTGTATTTGTCCCCAAATGGTGGATAATTGTCCCCAAATGTCGGATAATTTTCACCCGATTTGGGGTTATTGCCTCAAAATTTTTGGTAAGTTTGCCCACATTTTTAGTAATTGTCCCCCACTGGTTGGGTAATTGTCACCAAATTTTGAGTACTTTTTCCCAAATTTTGAGTCATTCTCTCCAAATTCGGGGTAATTGCCCTCAAATTTTGAGTCATTCTCTCCCAATTTTGGGTAATCCTCCTCAAATTTTCGGTAACTGTCTCCAAATTTCAGGAAATTATCCGCAAAGTTCGGGTAATTGCCCCCCACGTTTTGAGGAGCTATCTCAAAACGATGGACATTTTCTCCAAATTTTGTTAACTGTCGCCGGATTTGGGGTAACTGTCACCAAATTTTGAGTCATTTTCACAAGATTTCTTATCGTTTTCATCCAATTTTGTATAATTGTCCCCAAATTAGGGTCACTTTCCTGAAATTTAGAGTAATTGTGCTCATAGGTTTGGTAACGGCCGCAAAATGTGGAGCATTCTCTCAAAATGTTGGGCAACCGTCTCCCACTGTTGGGTAATTGTCCCTAAAATTCTTGTAGTTTGCCACGCATTTTGCGTAATTGTCACCAGATTTTGAATAATCCTTATGAAATTTGGGGTAACTGCCTCCAAATTTGGGGCAATTTTGCCACAATTTGTGTAATTCTCTCCATATTTCAGGTAATCATGGCCAAAAATTTGTGGTAATTGTCGGCAAAATTTTGGGCAATTTACCACAAATTTTGAGAAATTGTCCCAAAGTCTTGGGAAATTGCCTCCAAATTTTGAGTAATTTTCCCAAATCCTCTTGTAATAGTCCCCGGGTTTAGGGTAAGTGCGCCCGAGTTTATGGGAGTTGTCTCAGAATTTTGAGTAACTGTCCCCAGATATCGTGTAATTTTCCTCAAATTTTGTGCAGATGTCCCGGACTTTCTCTAATTATCCCCAAATGTGGGGTAATTGTCCTCCAATTTTAAGTAATTGCCACAACTTTTCTTACGATTTTACCTCGATTTTTGTATAATTGTCCCCAGTCTCGGGTAATTTTCCTCAAGTTTAGAGTAAATGTCTGCCGATTTGGGGTATTTGCCAGCAAAATCTGGACAGTCGTCTCAAAATCAGGCGTAATTTTCCACCAATTTTGTGTAATTGTCCCCAAATTTGCATCATTTTCTGCAAACCCTGGGTAATTTCCGCCAAATCGAGGTAAATGTCAGACTATTTTGAGTAATGATCTCCATATGTTGGGCAATTGTCTCCCAGTTTGGGGTAATTGTCTCAAACTCTTGGGTAATTGTCCTCCAATTTTAGGCAATTGTCCACAAACTTTGAGGAATTATCTCCAGATTTTGGGTAAGGGTCCAAAAATTGGAGTTGGGTTTCGGGTTAGTGTTTTATGGTTAGGGTTAGGGTGTTGTCTCCACATTTGGGGTAATTGTCCCCAAATTTGGGTAATTGTCCCTAGATTTTAAGTCATTTCCTCCAAACTTGGGGTCATTACTCCCCAATTACTCAGTAATTGTGCACAAATTTGAAATAACTGCCTAAAAACTTCTAGGAATCGTCGCCCGCCAGGTTTTGAGTCATTAGCCCCAGATTTGTAATAATCGTCGCAAATTGTTTAGGCGTTTTGCCAAATTCTTAGGCATTGTCTCAAAATTGTGTGTATCTTCTCACCAATTTTGTGTCATTTTCCCAAAAATTTGTGTAATTGTCCCAAATTCTCGGTAACTGTACCCAAATTTGGAGTAATTGTCTTCTAATTTGTCTCAAAGTTATGGGCAATGGTGATTCAAGTCATTAAAATCTTCCACAAGTTTCGTGTATTTGTCTCTACAGTTTTGATAGTTGTGTTCCTGCGGAGGGAAATTGTCACCAAACGTTGGGTAATTGACCCCAAATTCTAAGTAATTGTCTCCAATTTTGGCATAATTGTCTCCAAACGGTTTGTTGTTTTCGAAAAATGTTGGGGAAATTGTCCCTAAATAGGGGGTCATTTTGCCCCAATTCTTAGTAATTGTCCACAAATTTTCTGCCGTTTTCCCAAACTTCAGCAGTTGTCTCCAAATTTGGGTAATTGTCCCCAAATCCTGAGTAACTGTCTCCAAATTTTGGGTAATTGGCCCAACATGTCTAATAATTTCCCTCAAATCTTGTGTATTTGTCCCCAAATGGTGGATAATTGTCCCCAAACGTCGGATAATTTTCACCCGATTTGGGGTTATTGCCTCAAAATTTTAGGTAAGTTTGCTCACATTTTTAGTAATTGTAACTCCCTGGTTGGGTAACTGTCACCAAATTTTGAGTCCTTTTTCCCAAATTTTGAATCATTCTCTCCAAATTTGGGGTAATTGCCCTCAAATTTTGAGTCATTCTCTCCCAATTTTGGGTAATCCTCCTCAAATTTTCGGTAACTGTCTCCAAATTTAGGGAAATTATCCGCAAACTTCGGGTAATTGCCCCCCACGTTTTGAGGAGCTATTTCAAAACGATGGACATTTTCTCCAAATTTTGTTAACTGTCGCCGGATTTGGGGTAACTGTCACCAAATTTTGAGTCATTTTCACAAGATTTCTTATCGTTTTCATCGAATTTTGTATAATTGTCCCCAAATTAGGGTCCTTTCCTGAAATTGAGAGTAATTGTGCTCATAGGTTTGGTAACTGCCGCAAAATGTGGAGCATTCTCTCAAAATGTTGGGCAACCGTCTCCCACTGTTGGGTAATTGTCCCTAAAATTCTTGTAGTTTGCCACGCATTTTGCGTAATTGTCACCAGATTTTGAATAATCCTTATGAAATTTGGGGTAACTGCCTCCAAATTTGGGGCAATTTTGCCAAAACTTGTGTAATTCTCTCCATATTTCAGGTAATTGTGGCCAAAAATTTGTGGTAATTGTCGGCAAAATGTTGGGTAATTTGCCACAAATTTTGAGAAATTGTCCCAAAGTCTTGGCAAATTGCCTCCAAATTTTGAGTAATTTTCCCAAATCCTCTTGTAATAGTCCCCGGGTTTAGGGTAAGTGCGCCCGAGTTTATGGGAGTTGTCTCAGAATTTTGAGTAACTGTCCCCAAATATCATGTAATTTTCCTCAAATTTTGTGCAGATGTCCCAGACTTTCTCTAATTATCCCCAAATGTGGGGTAATTGTCCTCCAATTTTAAGTAACTGCCACAACATTTCTTACGATTTTACCTCGATTTTTCTATAATTGTCCCCAGTCTCGGGTAATTTTCCTCAAGTTTAGAGTAAATGTCTGCAGATTTGGGGTATTTGCCAGCAAAATCTGGACGGTCGTCTCAAAATCAGGCGTAATTTTCGACCAATTTTGTGTAATTGTCCCCAAATCTTGCATCATTTTCTCCAAACCCTGGGTCATTTCCCCCAAATCGAGGTAAATGTCAGACTATTTTGAGTCATGTTCTCCAAATGTTGGGCAATTGTCTCCCAGTTTGGGGTAATTGTCTCAAACTCTTGGGTAATTGTCCTCCAATTTTAGGCAATTGTCCACAAACTTTGAGGAATTATCTCCAGATTTTGGGTAAGTGTCCAAAAATTGGAGTTGGGTTTGGGGTTAGTGTTTTATGGTTAGGGGTAGGGTGTTGTCTCCACATTTGGGGTAATTGTCCCCAAATTTGGGTAATTGTCCCCAGATTTTAAGTCATTTCCTCCAAACTTGGGGTCATTACTCCCAAGTTTTCAGTACTTGTGCTCAAATTTGAAATGACTGCCTAAAAACTTCTAGTAATCGTCGCCCGCCAGGTTTTGAGTCATTAGCCCCTGATTTGTAATAATCGTCGCAAATTGTTGAGGCGTTTTGCCAAATTCTTAGGCATTGTCTCAAAATTGTGTGTATCTTCCCACCAATTTTGTGTCATTTTCCCGAAAATTTGTGTAATTGTCCCAAATTCTCGGTAACTGTAACCAAATTTTGAGTAATTGTCTTCTAATTTGTCTCAAAGTTATGGGCAATGGTGATTCAAGTCATTAAAATCTTCCACAAGTTTCGTGTATTTGTCTCTACAGTTTTGATAGTTGTGTTCCTACAGAGGGAAATTGTCACCAAACGTTGGGTAATTGACCCCAAATTCTAAGTAATTGTCTCCAATTTTGGCGTAATTGTCTCCAAACGGTGTGTCGTTTTCGACAGATGTTGGGAAATTGTCCCTAAATAGGGGGTCATTTTGCCCCAATTTTTAGTAATTGTCCCCAAATATTCTGTCGTTTTCCCAAATTTCAGCAATTGTCTCCAAATTTGGGTAATTGTCCCCAAATCCTGAGTAACTGTCTCCAAATTTTGGGTAATTGGCCCAACATGTCTAATAATTTCCCTCAAATCTTGTGTATTTGTCCCCAAATGGTGGATAATTGTCCCCAAACGTCGGATAATTTTCACCCGATTTGGGGTTATTGCCTCAAAATTTTAGGTAAGTTTGCTCACATTTTTAGTAATTGTAACTCCCTGGTTGGGTAACTGTCACCAAATTTTGAGTCCTTTTTCCCAAATTTTGAATCATTCTCTCCAAATTTGGGGTAATTGCCCTCAAATTTTGAGTCATTCTCTCCCAATTTTGGGTAATCCTCCTCAAATTTTCGGTAACTGTCTCCAAATTTAGGGAAATTATCCGCAAACTTCGGGTAATTGCCCCCCACGTTTTGAGGAGCTATCTCAAAACGATGGACATTTTCTCCAAATTTTGTTAATTGTCCCCGGATTTGGGGTAACTGTCACCAAATTTTGAGTCATTTTCACAAGATTTCTTATCGTTTTCATCGAATTTTGTATAATTGTCCCCAAATTAGGGTCACTTTCCTGAAATTTAGAGTAATTGTGCTCATAGGTTTGGTAACTGCCGCAAAATGTGGAGCATTCTCTCAAAAAGTTGGGCAACCGTCTCCCACTGTTGGGTAATTGTCCCTAAAATTCTTGTAGTTTGCCACGCATTTTGCGTAATTGTCACCAGATTTTGAATAATCCTTATGAAATTTGGGGTAACTGCCTCCAAATTTGGGGTAATTTTGCCAAAACTTGTGTAATTCTCTCCATATTTCAGGTAATTTTGGCCAAAAATTTGTGGTAATTGTCGGCAAAATGTTGGGCAATTTACCACAAATTTTGAGAAATTGTCCCAAAGTCTTGGGAAATTGCCTCCAAATTTTGAGTAATTTTCCCAAATCCTCTTGTAATAGTCCCCGGGTTGAGGGTAAGTGCGCCCGAGTTTATGGGAGTTGTCTCAGAATTTTGAGTAACTGTCCCCAAATATCTTGTCATTTTCCTCAAATTTTGTGCAGATGTCCCAGACTTTCTCTAATTATCCCCAAATGTGGGGTAATTGTCCTCCAATTTTAAGTAACTGCCACAACATTTCTTACGATTTTACCTCGATTTTTCTATAATTGTCCCCAGTCTCGGGTAATTTTCCTCAAGTTTAGAGTAAATGTCTGCAGATTTGGGGTATTTGCCAGCAAAATCTGGACGGTCGTCTCAAAATCAGGCGTAATTTTCCACCAATTTTGTGTAATTGTCCCCAAATCTTGCATCATTTTCTCCAAACCCTGGGTCATTTCCCCCAAATGGAGGTAAATGTCAGACTATTTTGAGTCATGTTCTCCAAATGTTGGGCAATTGTCTCCCAGTTTGGGGTAATTGTCTCAAACTCTTGGGTAATTGTCCTCCAATTTTAGGCAATTGTCCACAAACTTTGAGGAATTATCTCCAGATTTTGGGTAAGTGTCCAAAAATTGGAGTTGGGTTTGGGGTTAGTGTTTTATGGTTAGGGTTAGGGTGTTGTCTCCACATTTGGGGTAATTGTCCCCAAATTTGGGTAATTGTCCCCAGATTTTAAGTCATTTCCTCCAAACTTGGGGTAATTACTCCCCAATTACTCAGTAATTGTGCACAAATTTGAAATAACTGCCTAAAAACTTCTAGGAATCGTCGCCCGCCAGGTTTTGAGTCATTAGCCCCTGATTTGTAATAATCGTCGCAAATTGTTGATGCGTTTTGCCAATTTCTTAGGCATTGTCTCAAAATTGTGTGTATCTTCCCACCAATTTTGTGTCATTTTCCCAAAAATTTGTGTAATTGTCCCAAATTCTCAGTAACTGTAACCAAATTTTGAGTAATTGTCTTCTAATTTGTCTCAAAGTTATGGGCAATGGTGATTCAAGTCATTAAAATCTTCCACAAGTTTCGTGTATTTGTCTCTACAGTTTTGATAGTTGTGTTCCTACAGAGGGAAATTGTCACCAAACGTTGGGTAATTGACCCCAAATTCTAAGTAATTGTCTCCAATTTTGGCGTAATTGTCTCCAAACGGTGTGTCGTTTTCGAAAAATGTTGGGGAAATTGTCCCAAAATAGGGGGTCATTTTGCCCCAATTTTTAGTAATTGTCCCCAAATTTTCTGTCGTTTTCCCAAATTTCAGCAATTGTCTCCAAATTTGGGTAATTGTCCCCAAATCCTGAGTAACTGTCTCCAAATTTTGGGTAATTGGCCCAACATGTCTAATAATTTTCCTCAGATTTGGTTTATTTGTCCCCAAGTGGTGGATAATTGTCCCCAAATATCGGATAATTTTCACCCGATTTGGGGTTATTGCCTCAAAATTTTAAGTAAGTTTACTCACATTTTTAGTAATTGTAACCCCCTGGTTGGGTAATTGTCACCAAATTTTGAGTACTTTTTCCCAAATTTTGAGTCATTCTCTCCAAATTTTGGGTAATCCTCCTCAAATTTTCGGTAACTGTCTCCAAATTTCGGGAAATTATCCGCAATCTTGGGGTAATTGCCCTCCCCAGGTTTGAGGAGCTTTCTCAAAACGATGGACATTTTCTCCTGATTTTGTTAATTGTCCCCGGATTTGGGGTAACTGTCACCAAATTTTGAGTCATTTTCACAAGATTTCTTATCGTTTTCATCGAATTTTGTATAATTGTCCCCAAATTAGGGTCACTTTCCTGAAATTTAGAGTAATTGTGCTCATAGGTTTGGTAACGGCCGCAAAATGTGGAGCATTCTCTCAAAAAGTTGGGCAACCGTCTCCCACTGTTGGGTAATTGTCCCTAAAATTCTTGTAGTTTGCCACGCATTTTGCGTAATTGTCACCAGATTTTGAATAATCCTTATGAAATTTGGGGTAACTGCCTCCAAATTTGGGGTAATTTTGCCACAATTTGTGTAATTCTCTCCATATTTCAGGTAATTTTGGCCAAAAATTTGTGGTAATTGTCGGCAAAATTTTGGGCAATTTACCACAAATTTTGAGAAATTGTCCCAAAGTCTTGGGAAATTGCCTCCAAATTTTGAGTAATTTTCCCAAATCCTCTTGTAATAGTCCCCGGGTTGAGGGTAAGTGCGCCCGAGTTTATGGGAGTTGTCTCAGAATTTTGAGTAACTGTCCCCAAATATCTTGTCATTTTCCTCAAATTTTGTGCAGATGTCCCAGACTTTCTCTAATTATCCCCAAATGTGGGGTAATTGTCATCCAATTTTAAGTAACTGCCACAACATTTCTTACGATTTTACCTCGATTTTTCTATAATTGTCCCCAGTCTCGGGTAATTTTCCTCAAGTTTAGAGTAAATGTCTGCAGATTTGGGGTATTTGCCAGCAAAATCTGGACGGTCGTCTCAAAATCAGGCGTAATTTTCCACCAATTTTGTGTAATTGTCCCCAAATCTTGCATCATTTTCTCCAAACCCTGGGTAATTTCCGCCAAATGGAGGTAAATGTCAGACTATTTTGAGTCATGTTCTCCAAATGTTGGGCAATTGTCTCCCAGTTTGGGGTAATTGTCTCAAACTCTTGGGTAATTGTCCTCCAATTTTAGGCAATTGTCCACAAACTTTGAGGAATTATCTCCAGATTTTGGGTAAGTGTCGAAAAATTGGAGTTGGGTTTCGGGTTAGTGTTTTATGGTTAGGGGTAGGGTGTTGTCTCCACATTTGGGGTAATTGTCCCCAAATTTGGGTAATTGTCCCCAGATTTTAAGTCATTTCCTCCAAACTTGGGGTCATTACTCCCAAGTTTTCAGTACTTGTGCACAAATTTGAAATAACTGCCTAAAAACTTCTAGGAATCGTCGCCCGCCAGGTTTTGAGTCATTAGCCCCTGATTTGTAATAATCGTCGCAAATTGTTGAGGCGTTTTGCCAAATTCTTAGGCATTGTCTCAAAATTGTGTGTATCTTCCCACCAATTTTGTGTCATTTTCCCGAAAATTTGTGTAATTGTCCCAAATTCTCGGTAACTGTAACCAAATTTTGAGTAATTGTCTTCTAATTTGTCTCAAAGTTATGGGCAATGGTGATTCAAGTCATTAAAATCTTCCACAAGTTTCGTGTATTTGTCTCTACAGTTTTGATAGTTGTGTTCCTACGGAGGGAAATTGTCACCAAACGTTGGGTAATTGACCCCAAATTCTAAGTAATTGTCTCCAATTTTGGCGTAATTGTCTCCAAACGGTGTGTCGTTTTCGACAGATGTTGGGAAATTGTCCCTAAATAGGGGGTCATTTTGCCCCAATTTTTAGTAATTGTCCCCAAATATTCTGTCGTTTTCCCAAATTTCAGCAATTGTCTCCAAATTTGGGTAATTGTCCCCAAATCCTGAGTAACTGTCTCCAAATTTTGGGTAATTGGCCCAACATGTCTAATAATTTTCCTCAAATTTGGTGTATTTGTCCCCAAATGGTGGATAATTGTCCCCAAATGTCGGATAATTTTCACCCGATTTGGGGTTATTGCCTCAAAATTTTAGATAAGTTTGCTCACAATTTTAGTAATTGTCCGCCCACCTTATTGGGTAACTGTCACCAAATTTTGAGTCCTTTTTCCCAAATTTTGAATCATTCTCTCCAAATTTGGGGTAATTGCCCTCAAATTTTGAGTCATTCTCTCCCAATTTTGGGTAATCCTCCTCAAATTTTCGGTAACTGTCTCCAAATTTCGGGAAATTATCCGCAATCTTGGGGTAATTGCCCTCCCCAGGTTTGAGGAGCTTTCTCAAAACGATGGACATTTTCTCCTGATTTTGTTAATTGTCCCCGGATTTGGGGTAACTGTCACCAAATTTTGAGTCATTTTCACAAGATTTCTTATCGTTTTCATCGAATTTTGTATAATTGTCCCCAAATTAGGGTCACTTTCCTGAAATTTAGAGTAATTGTGCTCATAGGTTTGGTAACGGCCGCAAAATGTGGAGCATTCTCTCAAAAAGTTGGGCAACCGTCTCCCACTGTTGGGTAATTGTCCCTAAAATTCTTGTAGTTTGCCACGCATTTTGCGTAATTGTCACCAGATTTTGAATAATCCTTATGAAATTTGGGGTAACTGCCTCCAAATTCGGGGTAATTTTGCCAAAACTTGTGTAATTCTCTCCATATTTCAGGTAATTTTGGCCAAAAATTTGTGGTAATTGTCGGCAAAATTTTGGGCAATTTACCACAAATTTTGAGAAATTGTCCCAAAGTCTTGGGAAATTGCCTCCAAATTTTGAGTAATTTTCCCAAATCCTCTTGTAATAGTCCCCGGGTTTAGGGTAAGTGCGCCCGAGTTTATGGGAGTTGTCTCAGAATTTTGAGTAACTGTCCCCAGATATCGTGTAATTTTCCTCAAATTTTGTGCAGATGTCCCGGACTTTCTCTAATTATCCCCAAATGTGGGGTAATTGTCATCCAATTTTAAGTAATTGCCACAACTTTTCTTACGATTTTACCTCGATTTTTGTATAATTGTCCCCAGTCTCGGGTAATTTTCCTCAAGTTTAGAGTAAATGTCTGCCGATTTGGGGTATTTTCCAGCAAAATCTGGACAGTCGTCTCAAAATCAGGCGTAATTTTCCACCAATTTTGTGTAATTGTCCCCAAATTTGCATCATTTTCTCCAAACCCTGGGTAATTTCCGCCAAATCGAGGTAAATGTCAGACTATTTTGAGTAATGATCTCCATATGTTGGGCAATTGTCTCCCAGTTTGGGGTAATTGTCTCAAACTCTTGGGTAATTGTCCTCCAATTTTAGGCAATTGTCCACAAACTTTGAGGAATTATCTCCAGATTTTGGGTAAGGGTCCAAAAATTGGAGTTGGGTTTCGGGTTAGTGTTTTATGGTTAGGGTTAGGGTGTTGTCTCCACATTTGGGGTAATTGTCCCCAAATTTGGGTAATTGTCCCTAGATTTTAAGTCATTTCCTCCAAACTTGGGGTCATTACTCCCCAATTACTCAGTAATTGTGCACAAATTTGAAATAACTGCCTAAAAACTTCTAGGAATCGTCGCCCGCCAGGTTTTGAGTCATTAGCCCCAGATTTGTAATAATCGTCGCAAATTGTTTAGGCGTTTTGCCAAATTCTTAGGCATTGTCTCAAAATTGTGTGTATCTTCTCACCAATTTTGTGTCATTTTCCCAAAAATTTGTGTAATTGTCCCAAATTCTCGGTAACTGTACCCAAATTTGGAGTAATTGTCTTCTAATTTGTCTCAAAGTTATGGGCAATGGTGATTCAAGTCATTAAAATCTTCCACAAGTTTCGTGTATTTGTCTCTACAGTTTTGATAGTTGTGTTCCTGCGGAGGGAAATTGTCACCAAACGTTGGGTAATTGACCCCAAATTCTAAGTAATTGTCTCCAATTTTGGCATAATTGTCTCCAAACGGTTTGTTGTTTTCGAAAAATGTTGGGGAAATTGTCCCTAAATAGGGGGTCATTTTGCCCCAATTCTTAGTAATTGTCCCCAAATTTTCTGCCGTTTTCCCAAACTTCAGCAGTTGTCTCCAAATTTGGGTAATTGTCCCCAAATCCTGAGTAACTGTCTCCAAATTTTGGGTAATTGGCCCAACATGTCTAATAATTTCCCTCAAATCTTGTGTATTTGTCCCCAAATGGTGGATAATTGTCCCCAAACGTCGGATAATTTTCACCCGATTTGGGGTTATTGCCTCAAAATTTTAGGTAAGTTTGCTCACATTTTTAGTAATTGTAACTCCCTGGTTGGGTAACTGTCACCAAATTTTGAGTCCTTTTTCCCAAATTTTGAATCATTCTCTCCAAATTTGGGGTAATTGCCCTCAAATTTTGAGTCATTCTCTCCCAATTTTGGGTAATCCTCCTCAAATTTTCGGTAACTGTCTCCAAATTTAGGGAAATTATCCGCAAACTTCGGGTAATTGCCCCCCACGTTTTGAGGAGCTATTTCAAAACGATGGACATTTTCTCCAAATTTTGTTAACTGTCGCCGGATTTGGGGTAACTGTCACCAAATTTTGAGTCATTTTCACAAGATTTCTTATCGTTTTCATCGAATTTTGTATAATTGTCCCCAAATTAGGGTCCTTTCCTGAAATTGAGAGTAATTGTGCTCATAGGTTTGGTAACTGCCGCAAAATGTGGAGCATTCTCTCAAAATGTTGGGCAACCGTCTCCCACTGTTGGGTAATTGTCCCTAAAATTCTTGTAGTTTGCCACGCATTTTGCGTAATTGTCACCAGATTTTGAATAATCCTTATGAAATTTGGGGTAACTGCCTCCAAATTTGGGGTAATTTTGCCAAAACTTGTGTAATTCTCTCCATATTTCAGGTAATTGTGGCCAAAAATTTGTGGTAATTGTCGGCAAAATGTTGGGTAATTTGCCACAAATTTTGAGAAATTGTCCCAAAGTCTTGGGAAATTGCCTCCAAATTTTGAGTAATTTTCCCAAATCCTCTTGTAATAGTCCCCGGGTTTAGGGTAAGTGCGCCCGAGTTTATGGGAGTTGTCTCAGAATTTTGAGTAACTGTCCCCAAATATCATGTAATTTTCCTCAAATTTTGTGCAGATGTCCCAGACTTTCTCTAATTATCCCCAAATGTGGGGTAATTGTCCTCCAATTTTAAGTAACTGCCACAACATTTCTTACGATTTTACCTCGATTTTTCTATAATTGTCCCCAGTCTCGGGTAATTTTCCTCAAGTTTAGAGTAAATGTCTGCAGATTTGGGGTATTTGCCAGCAAAATCTGGACGGTCGTCTCAAAATCAGGCGTAATTTTCGACCAATTTTGTGTAATTGTCCCCAAATCTTGCATCATTTTCTCCAAACCCTGGGTCATTTCCCCCAAATCGAGGTAAATGTCAGACTATTTTGAGTCATGTTCTCCAAATGTTGGGCAATTGTCTCCCAGTTTGGGGTAATTGTCTCAAACTCTTGGGTAATTGTCCTCCAATTTTAGGCAATTGTCCACAAACTTTGAGGAATTATCTCCAGATTTTGGGTAAGTGTCCAAAAATTGGAGTTGGGTTTGGGGTTAGTGTTTTATGGTTAGGGGTAGGGTGTTGTCTCCACATTTGGGGTAATTGTCCCCAAATTTGGGTAATTGTCCCCAGATTTTAAGTCATTTCCTCCAAACTTGGGGTCATTACTCCCAAGTTTTCAGTACTTGTGCTCAAATTTGAAATGACTGCCTAAAAACTTCTAGTAATCGTCGCCCGCCAGGTTTTGAGTCATTAGCCCCTGATTTGTAATAATCGTCGCAAATTGTTGAGGCGTTTTGCCAAATTCTTAGGCATTGTCTCAAAATTGTGTGTATCTTCCCACCAATTTTGTGTCATTTTCCCGAAAATTTGTGTAATTGTCCCAAATTCTCGGTAACTGTAACCAAATTTTGAGTAATTGTCTTCTAATTTGTCTCAAAGTTATGGGCAATGGTGATTCAAGTCATTAAAATCTTCCACAAGTTTCGTGTCTCTACAGTTTTGATAGTTGTGTTCCTACGGAGGGAAATTGTCACCAAACGTTGGGTAATTGACCCCAAATTCTAAGTAATTGTCTCCAATTTTGGCGTAATTGTCTCCAAACGGTGTGTCGTTTTCGACAGATGTTGGGAAATTGTCCCTAAATAGGGCTCATTTTGCCCCAATTTTTAGTAATTGTCCCCAAATATTCTGTCGTTTTCCCAAATTTCAGCAATTGTCTCCAAATTTGGGTAATTGTCCCCAAATCCTGAGTAACTGTCTCCAAATTTTGGGTAATTGGCCCAACATGTCTAATAATTTCCCTCAAATCTTGTGTATTTGTCCCCAAATGGTGGATAATTGTCCCCAAACGTCGGATAATTTTCACCCGATTTGGGGTTATTGCCTCAAAATTTTAGGTAAGTTTGCTCACATTTTTAGTAATTGTAACTCCCTGGTTGGGTAACTGTCACCAAATTTTGAGTCCTTTTTCCCAAATTTTGAATCATTCTCTCCAAATTTGGGGTAATTGCCCTCAAATTTTGAGTCATTCTCTCCCAATTTTGGGTAATCCTCCTCAAATTTTCGGTAACTGTCTCCAAATTTCGGGAAATTATCCGCAAACTTCGGGTAATTGCCCCCCACGTTTTGAGGAGCTATCTCAAAACGATGGACATTTTCTCCAAATTTTGTTAATTGTCCCCGGATTTGGGGTAACTGTCACCAAATTTTGAGTCATTTTCACAAGATTTCTTATCGTTTTCATCGAATTTTGTATAATTGTCCCCAAATTAGGGTCACTTTCCTGAAATTTAGAGTAATTGTGCTCATAGGTTTGGTAACTGCCGCAAAATGTGGAGCATTCTCTCAAAAAGTTGGGCAACCGTCTCCCACTGTTGGGTAATTGTCCCTAAAATTCTTGTAGTTTGCCACGCATTTTGCGTAATTGTCACCAGATTTTGAATAATCCTTATGAAATTTGGGGTAACTGCCTCCAAATTCGGGGTAATTTTGCCAAAACTTGTGTAATTCTCTCCATATTTCAGGTAATTTTGGCCAAAAATTTGTGGTAATTGTCGGCAAAATTTTGGGCAATTTACCACAAATTTTGAGAAATTGTCCCAAAGTCTTGGGAAATTGCCTCCAAATTTTGAGTAATTTTCCCAAATCCTCTTGTAATAGTCCCCGGGTTTAGGGTAAGTGCGCCCGAGTTTATGGGAGTTGTCTCAGAATTTTGAGTAACTGTCCCCAGATATCGTGTAATTTTCCTCAAATTTTGTGCAGATGTCCCGGACTTTCTCTAATTATCCCCAAATGTGGGGTAATTGTCATCCAATTTTAAGTAATTGCCACAACTTTTCTTACGATTTTACCTCGATTTTTGTATAATTGTCCCCAGTCTCGGGTAATTTTCCTCAAGTTTAGAGTAAATGTCTGCCGATTTGGGGTATTTTCCAGCAAAATCTGGACAGTCGTCTCAAAATCAGGCGTAATTTTCCACCAATTTTGTGTAATTGTCCCCAAATTTGCATCATTTTCTCCAAACCCTGGGTAATTTCCGCCAAATCGAGGTAAATGTCAGACTATTTTGAGTAATGATCTCCATATGTTGGGCAATTGTCTCCCAGTTTGGGGTAATTGTCTCAAACTCTTGGGTAATTGTCCTCCAATTTTAGGCAATTGTCCACAAACTTTGAGGAATTATCTCCAGATTTTGGGTAAGGGTCCAAAAATTGGAGTTGGGTTTCGGGTTAGTGTTTTATGGTTAGGGTTAGGGTGTTGTCTCCACATTTGGGGTAATTGTCCCCAAATTTGGGTAATTGTCCCTAGATTTTAAGTCATTTCCTCCAAACTTGGGGTCATTACTCCCCAATTACTCAGTAATTGTGCACAAATTTGAAATAACTGCCTAAAAACTTCTAGGAATCGTCGCCCGCCAGGTTTTGAGTCATTAGCCCCAGATTTGTAATAATCGTCGCAAATTGTTTAGGCGTTTTGCCAAATTCTTAGGCATTGTCTCAAAATTGTGTGTATCTTCTCACCAATTTTGTGTCATTTTCCCAAAAATTTGTGTAATTGTCCCAAATTCTCGGTAACTGTACCCAAATTTGGAGTAATTGTCTTCTAATTTGTCTCAAAGTTATGGGCAATGGTGATTCAAGTCATTAAAATCTTCCACAAGTTTCGTGTATTTGTCTCTACAGTTTTGATAGTTGTGTTCCTGCGGAGGGAAATTGTCACCAAACGTTGGGTAATTGACCCCAAATTCTAAGTAATTGTCTCCAATTTTGGCATAATTGTCTCCAAACGGTTTGTTGTTTTCGAAAAATGTTGGGGAAATTGTCCCTAAATAGGGGGTCATTTTGCCCCAATTCTTAGTAATTGTCCCCAAATTTTCTGCCGTTTTCCCAAACTTCAGCAGTTGTCTCCAAATTTGGGTAATTGTCCCAAATCCTGAGTAACTGTCTCCAAATTTTGGGTAATTGGCCCAACATGTCTAATAATTTCCCTCAAATCTTGTGTATTTGTCCCCAAATGGTGGATAATTGTCCCCAAACGTCGGATAATTTTCACCCGATTTGGGGTTATTGCCTCAAAATTTTAGGTAAGTTTGCTCACATTTTTAGTAATTGTAACTCCCTGGTTGGGTAACTGTCACCAAATTTTGAGTCCTTTTTCCCAAATTTTGAATCATTCCTCTCCAAATTTGGGGTAATTGCCCTCAAATTTTGAGTCATTCTCTCCCAATTTTGGGTAATCCTCCTCAAATTTTCGGTAACTGTCTCCAAATTTAGGGAAATTATCCGCAAACTTCGGGTAATTGCCCCCCACGTTTTGAGGAGCTATTTCAAAACGATGGACATTTTCTCCAAATTTTGTTAACTGTCGCCGGATTTGGGGGTAACTGTCACCAAATTTTGAGTCATTTTCACAAGATTTCTTATCGTTTTCATCGAATTTTGTATAATTGTCCCCAAATTAGGGTCCTTTCCTGAAATTGAGAGTAATTGTGCTCATAGGTTTGGTAACTGCCGCAAAATGTGGAGCATTCTCTCAAAATGTTGGGCAACCGTCTCCCACTGTTGGGTAATTGTCCCTAAAATTCTTGTAGTTTGCCACGCATTTTGCGTAATTGTCACCAGATTTTGAATAATCCTTATGAAATTTGGGGGTAACTGCCTCCAAATTTGGGGTAATTTTGCCAAAACTTGTGTAATTCTCTCCATATTTCAGGTAATTGTGGCCAAAAATTTGTGGTAATTGTCGGCAAAATGTTGGGTAATTTGCCACAAATTTGAGAAATTGTCCCAAAGTCTTGGGAAATTGGCCTCCAAATTTTGAGTAATTTTCCCAAATCCTCTTGTAATAGTCCCCGGGTTTAGGGTAAGTGCGCCCGAGTTTATGGGAGTTGTCTCAGAATTTTGAGTAACTGTCCCCAAATATCATGTAATTTTCCTCAAATTTTGTGCAGATGTCCCAGACTTTCTCTAATTATCCCCAAATGTGGGGTAATTGTCCTCCAATTTTAAGTAACTGCCACAACATTTCTTACGATTTTACCTCGATTTTTCTATAATTGTCCCCAGTCTCGGGTAATTTTCCTCAAGTTTAGAGTAAATGTCTGCAGATTTGGGGTATTTGCCAGCAAAATCTGGACGGTCGTCTCAAAATCAGGCGTAATTTTCGACCAATTTTGTGTAATTGTCCCCAAATCTTGCATCATTTTCTCCAAACCCTGGGTCATTTCCCCAAATCGAGGTAAATGTCAGACTATTTTGAGTCATGTTCTCCAAATGTTGGGCAATTGTCTCCCAGTTTGGGGTAATTGTCTCAAACTCTTGGGTAATTGTCCTCCAATTTTAGGCAATTGTCCACAAACTTTGAGGAATTATCTCCAGATTTTGGGTAGGTCAATTGGTAGTGTCCAAAAATTGGAGTTGGGTTTGGGGTTAGTGTTTTATGGTTAGGGGTAGGGTGTGTTGTCTCCACATTTGGGGTAATTGTCCCCAAATTTGGGTAATTGTCCCCAGATTTTAAGTCATTTCCTCCAAACTTGGGGTCATTACTCCCAAGTTTTCAGTACTTGTGCTCAAATTTGAAATGACTGCCTAAAAACTTCTAGTAATCGTCGCCCGCCAGGTTTTGAGTCATTAGCCCCTGATTTGTAATAATCGTCGCAAATTGTTGAGGGCGTTTTGCCAAATTCTTAGGCATTGTCTCAAAATTGTGTGTATCTTCCCACCAATTTTGTGTCATTTTCCCGAAAATTTGTGTAATTGTCCCAAATTCTCGGTAACTGTAACCAAATTTTGAGTAATTGTCTTCTAATTTGTCTCAAAGTTATGGGCAATGGTGATTCAAGTCATTAAAATCTTCCACAAGTTTCGTGTCTCTACAGTTTTGATAGTTGTGTTCCTACGGAGGGAAATTGTCACCAAACGTTGGGTAATTGACCCCAAATTCTAAGTAATTGTCTCCAATTTTGGCGTAATTGTCTCCAAACGGTGTGTCGTTTTCGACAGATGTTGGGAAATTGTCCCTAAATAGGGCTCATTTTGCCCCAATTTTTAGTAATTGTCCCCAAATATTCTGTCGTTTTCCCAAATTTCAGCAATTGTCTCCAAATTTGGGTAATTGTCCCCAAATCCTGAGTAACTGTCTCCAAATTTTGGGTAATTGGCCCAACATGTCTAATAATTTCCCTCAAATCTTGTGTATTTGTCCCCAAATGGTGGATAATTGTCCCCAAACGTCGGATAATTTTCACCCGATTTGGGGTTATTGCCTCAAAATTTTAGGTAAGTTTGCTCACATTTTTAGTAATTGTAACTCCCTGGTTGGGTAACTGTCACCAAATTTTGAGTCCTTTTTCCCAAATTTTGAATCATTCTCTCCAAATTTGGGGTAATTGCCCTCAAATTTTGAGTCATTCTCTCCCAATTTTGGGTAATCCTCCTCAAATTTTCGGTAACTGTCTCCAAATTTCGGGAAATTATCCGCAAACTTCGGGTAATTGCCCCCCACGTTTTGAGGAGCTATCTCAAAACGATGGACATTTTCTCCAAATTTTGTTAATTGTCCCCGGATTTGGGGTAACTGTCACCAAATTTTGAGTCATTTTCACAAGATTTCTTATCGTTTTCATCGAATTTTGTATAATTGTCCCCAAATTAGGGTCACTTTCCTGAAATTTAGAGTAATTGTGCTCATAGGTTTGGTAACTGCCGCAAAATGTGGAGCATTCTCTCAAAAAGTTGGGCAACCGTCTCCCACTGTTGGGTAATTGTCCCTAAAATTCTTGTAGTTTGCCACGCATTTTGCGTAATTGTCACCAGATTTTGAATAATCCTTATGAAATTTGGGGTAACTGCCTCCAAATTTGGGGTAATTTTGCCAAAACTTGTGTAATTCTCTCCATATTTCAGGTAATTTTGGCCAAAAATTTGTGGTAATTGTCGGCAAAATGTTGGGCAATTTACCACAAATTTTGAGAAATTGTCCCAAAGTCTTGGGAAATTGCCTCCAAATTTTGAGTAATTTTCCCAAATCCTCTTGTAATAGTCCCCGGGTTGAGGGTAAGTGCGCCCGAGTTTATGGGAGTTGTCTCAGAATTTTGAGTAACTGTCCCCAAATATCTTGTCATTTTCCTCAAATTTTGTGCAGATGTCCCAGACTTTCTCTAATTATCCCCAAATGTGGGGTAATTGTCCTCCAATTTTAAGTAACTGCCACAACATTTCTTACGATTTTACCTCGATTTTTCTATAATTGTCCCCAGTCTCGGGTAATTTTCCTCAAGTTTAGAGTAAATGTCTGCAGATTTGGGGTATTTGCCAGCAAAATCTGGACGGTCGTCTCAAAATCAGGCGTAATTTTCCACCAATTTTGTGTAATTGTCCCCAAATCTTGCATCATTTTCTCCAAACCCTGGGTCATTTCCCCCAAATGGAGGTAAATGTCAGACTATTTTGAGTCATGTTCTCCAAATGTTGGGCAATTGTCTCCCAGTTTGGGGTAATTGTCTCAGACTCTTGGGTAATTGTCCTCCAATTTTAGGCAATTGTCCACAAACTTTGAGGAATTATCTCCAGATTTTGGGTAAGTGTCCAAAAATTGGAGTTGGGTTTGGGGTTAGTGTTTTATGGTTAGGGTTAGGGTGTTGTCTCCACATTTGGGGTAATTGTCCCCAAATTTGGGTAATTGTCCCCAGATTTTAAGTCATTTCCTCCAAACTTGGGTAATTACTCCCCAATTACTCAGTAATTGTGCACAAATTTGAAATAACTGCCTAAAAACTTCTAGGAATCGTCGCCCGCCAGGTTTTGAGTCATTAGCCCCTGATTTGTAATAATCGTCGCAAATTGTTGATGCGTTTTGCCAATTTCTTAGGCATTGTCTCAAAATTGTGTGTATCTTCCCACCAATTTTGTGTCATTTTCCCAAAAATTTGTGTAATTGTCCCAAATTCTCAGTAACTGTAAACCAAATTTTGAGTAATTGTCTTCTAATTTGTCTCAAAGTTATGGGCAATGGTGATTCAAGTCATTAAAATCTTCCACAAGTTTCGTGTATTTGTCTCTACAGTTTTGATAGTTGTGTTCCTACGGAGGGAAATTGTCACCAAACGTTGGGTAATTGACCCCAAATTCTAAGTAATTGTCTCCAATTTTGGCGTAATTGTCTCCAAACGGT
>JAUNZM010001935.1:0-103640 GCA_033459285.1 Clamator glandarius | reverse complement strand
GTATGGGGGCGTATAAGGGGAATATAGGGTGTAACGGGACCCTATAGGAGTCTATGGGGGCGTATAGGGGTCTATAGGAGGGAAATGGGGCTCTATAGGGGATCTGGGGGGGGTATAGGGAGTCTGTGGGTGGTGTAGGGGTCTATAGGGGAGAAATGGGGCTCTATGGGGAGTCTATGGGGGAGTATGTGGGTCTATAGGGAGGTAATGTGGCTGTATGGGGGGAATGGGGCCCTATAGAGGGTTTATGAGGGTGTATAGGGAGTATATGGGGTCTGTGGGGGGGCGTATGGTGGAGTAAAGGGGGGTAATGGGGCCCTATGGGAGTCTGGGTTGGCATGTAGGAGTCTATAGAGAGGTTATGGGGGATGTATGGGGGCGTATAAGGGGAATATAGGGTGTAACGGGACCCTATAGGAGTCTATGGGGGGCGTATAGGGGTCTATAGGAGGGTAATGGGGCTCTATAGGGGATCTGGGGGGGTATAGGGGGTCTATGAATGATGGGGGGGTCTATAGGGGAGAAATGGGGCCCTTGAGGGCTCTATAGGAGGGTAATGGGGCCCTAGAGGGAGTCTACGGGGGAGTGTAGGGGTCTATAGGAAGGTAATGGGGCGGTATAGAGGGGATATGGGGGGTATATGGGGTCTATGGGGGGTGTATAAGGGGAATATAGGGGGGTAATGAGGCCCTATAGGAGTGTGGGTGGGTGTATAGGAGTCTATAGAGAGCTTATGGGGGGATATATGGGGTGTATAGGGGGGTAATGGGGCCCTACAGGAGTGTGGGTGGGTGTATAGGAGTCTATAGAGAGGTTATGGGGGGATATATGGGGTGTATAGGGGGGTAATGGGGCCCTATAGGAGTGTGGGTGGGTGTATAGGAGTCTCTAGAGAGGTTATGGGAGGATATATGGGGGTGTATAGGGGGAATATAGGGAGGTAATGGGGCCCTATAGGAGTCTATAGGGGGTAATGGTGCCCTATAAAGGGTCTGTGGTGGGGTTTAGGGGGGATGTGGAGGCGTATAGGGGTCTATATGGGCCTATGGGGGAGTGTATAGGGGTCTATTGGTAGGTAATGGGGGTCTGTGGGGGGTGTATAGGGGGGATACGGAGTGATATATGGGGTCTATAAGGGGGGTGATATGGAGGGTCTATAGGGGGGGTAATGGGGCCCTATAGGGAGTCTGTGGGGGGTATAGGAGTCTATAGGGAGGTAATGGGGCCTTACAGGGGGTCTATGGGGAGGGATATAGGGGTCTATAGGGCCTCATAGGGACCGTATGGCGGGTTATGGGGGAATGGGGGGGGTATAGGAGCCTATAGGGAGTATAGGGGGGTAATGGGGTCCTATAGGAGTCTATGGGGGGTATAGGGAACATATGGGGAAGTATAGAAGTATATGAGGCCTTATAGGGGATATATAGGATCTTATAGGAAACATATGGGGAGATATAGGAGCGTATGGAGACTTATAGTGAAAATATAGGGGGGCAATGGGGGGTATAGGGGCCATATGGGAGGGATACGGGGTGTACAAGGCCTATAGGGAATGTATCGGGGGGGATATGGGGCTCTATGGGGGGGTATAAAGCTCTATGGGGGGGATATGGGGCGATATGGGGCTCTATAGGGGGGTATAAGGCTCTATAGGAGGGGTATATGGGGCTCTATAGGAGGGGTATATGGGGCTCTATAGGGGGGGTATATGGGGCTCTATAGGAGGGGTATATGGGGCTCTATGGGGGGGTATAAGGCTCTATAGGGGGCTATGGGGCTCTATAGGAGGGGTATAAGGCTCTATGGGGGGCTATGGGGCTCTATAGGGGGGCTATGGGGCTCTATAGGGGGGCTATGGGGCTCTATAGGGGGGTATAATGCTCTATAGGAGGGGTATATGGGGCTCTATAGGAGGGGTATATGGGGCTCTATGGGGGGGTATATGGGGCTCTATAGTGGGGCTATGGGGCTCTATAGGGGGGGTATATGGGGCTCTATAGGGGGGGTATATGGGGCTCTATAGGAGGGGTATATGGGGCTCTATGGGGGGGTATAAGGCTCTATAGGGGGCTATGGGGCTCTATAGGAGGGGTATAAGGCTCTATGGGGGGCTATGGGGCTCTATAGGGGGGCTATGGGGCTCTATAGGGGGGTATAATGCTCTATAGGAGGGGTATATGGGGCTCTATAGGAGGGGTATATGGGGCTCTATAGGGGGGGTATATGGGGCTCTATAGGGGGGGTATATGGGGCTCTATAGGGGGGCTATGGGGCTCTATAGGGGGGTATATGGGGCTCTATAGGGGGGCTATGGGGCTCTATAGGGGGGTATAAGGCTCTATAGGGGGCTATGGGGCTCTATAGGAGGGGTATAAGGCTCTATGGGGGGCTATGGGGCTCTATAGGGGGGTATAAGGCTCTCTAGGGGGGCTATGGGGCTCTATAGGGGGTATAAGGCTCTCAAGGGGGGCTATGGGGCTCTCTAGGGGGGTATGGGGCTCTATAGGGGGGCTATGGGTCTCTATAGGGGGTATAAGTCTCTATAGGGGGGCTATGGGGCTCTATAGGGGGGTATAAGGCTCTCTAGGGGGGCTATGGGGCTCTATAGGGGGTATAAGGCTCTCTAGGGGGGCTATGGGGCTCTCTAGGGGAGTATAAGGCTCTATAGGGGGGCTATGGGGCTCTATAGGGGGGCTATGGGGCTCTATAGGGGGTATAAGGCTCTCTAGGGGGGCTATGGGGCTCTCTAGGGGAGTATGGGGCTCTCTAGGGGAGTATGGGGCTCTCTAGGGGGGCTATGGGGCTCTCTAGGGGGGCTATGGGGCTCTATGGGGGGTATAAGGCTCTCTAGGGGGGCTATGGGGCTCTCTAGGGGGGCTATGGGGCTCTCTAGGGGGGCTATGGGGCTCTATAGGGGGTATAAGTCTCTATAGGGAGTATAAGTCTCTCTAGGGGGGCTATGGGGCTCTATGGGGGGTATAAGGCTCTCTAGGGGGGATATGGGGCTCTATAGGGGGTATAAGGCTCTCTAGGGGGGCTATGGGGCTCTATAGGGGAGTATAATGCTCTATAGGGGGGCTATGGGGCTCTATAGGGGGGCCATGGGGGTCTAGAGGGGCCCTATAGGCTCCATATTGTCCTTCCTTCCAGGAACGAGAGCACCCGGTTGGCAGGAACCCCCCTCCGCTTCGTCAAGGCTAACGAGGGGTGAGCTGAGGGCTTGTGTTGGGGGGCACCAGGGGGTGGGAGTTGACCAAGAAGGCTTCGAAAATCCCTTTTTTTTTTTTTTTTTGAGAGCGTTTGGCTCCAAATCTCTTCAAAAGTGGGAAATTTTCCATGTTTTCCCACCTTTCCTTGAGAAAATCGTGGATTTGGGGCGATTTTGAGGGCTCGTCAACCGTTTTTGGAGACGATTAGATCGGAATTCCGATCAAAACATCATCATTTTTGGTTAATTAAGCTCTTTATTTACATTTAGGTCGTAAAAATAACGATTTGGGGGCCTTTTATAGAATCGTAGAATCACCAGGTTGGAAAAGACTCATCGGATCATCGAGTCCAACCATAATTTCCAGGGCTTTTGGTCATAATTAACTCGCGTTTCTTCACATTTATTAAAAAATATTAATTTGGGGGGTATTTAGGCTCAAATTTGAGGGCTTAAAGCTGCTTTTTGAGTGGATTTCCTCACAAATTTGACCCCAATTTCCTCAGGAGAGAGAAATCGCCAGTTTTTTTAGGCTTTTATTGAGAAAATAATGACTTTGAGGGCGTTTTGGTTTGATTTCGAGGGCTTAAAGCTGCTTTTGAGTGGATTTCCTCCCACTTTGAACCTAAATATTCTCAGGAATGGGAAATCTTCAATATTTTTAGGTGTTTATTAAGAAAACATTGAATTTCGAGGCATTTGGGTGAGATTTTGAGGGTTTAAAGCTAATTTTTGAACCGATTTCCTCACACTTTCCATCCAATTCCCTCCGGATCCTTTCTCAAGAAAACACTCAATTTCTTCGTTTTCATTCTCCTTTTCCTTCTTCCCATGGTTATTTCCGTCTTTTTGCCTCAGTTTATCCTCAATTTCTTAATTTTCATCTCCCTTTTCCTTCTTTTCATGGTTATTTCTCTCTTTCTGCCTCAGTTTATCCTCAATTTCTTCCTTATTTTCCTCCTGCCTCAATTTATCCTAAATTTTCTCATTTTCATCCTTCTTTGCATGGTTATTTTCCTCTTTTTGCTCAGTTTATCCTCAATTTCCTCATTTTCATCCTCCTTTTCCTTCTTTCCATGGTTATTTCCCTCTTTCTGCCTCAATTTCTTCATTTTCATCTTATTTTTTTTTCTTTCCAGGTTATTTCCCTTCTTTTACCTCAATTTACCCTAAATTTCCGCATTTTCATCCTCCTTTTCCTTCTTTCCATGGTTATTTCCCTCTTTTTACCTCAATTTACCCCAAATTTCCTCATTTTCATCCTCCTTTTCCTTCTTTCCATGGTTATTTCCCTCTTTTTACCTCAATTTACCCTAAATTTCCTTATTTTCATCCTCCTTTTCCTTCTTTCCATGGTTATTTCCCTCTTTTTGCCTCAATTTATCCTAAATTTCCACATTTTCATCCTCCTTTTCCTTCTTTCCATGGTTATTTCCCTCTTTTTACCTCAATTTACCCTAAATTTCCACATTTTCATCCTCCTTTTCCTTCTTTCCATGGTTATTTCCCTCTTTTTGCCTCAATTTACCCCAAATTTCCTCATTTTCATCCTCCTTTTCCTTCTTTCCATGGTTATTTCCCTCCTTTTGCCTCAGTTTATCCTCAATTTTTTTCATTTTCATCCTCCTTTTCTTTCTTTCCAGGTTATTTCCCTCCTTTTACCTCAGTTTATTCTCCATTTCTTCATTTTTATTCTCCTTTTTCTGTTTTCCATGGTTATTTCCCTCCTTTTACCTCAGTTTATTCTCCATTTCTTCATTTTTATTCTCCTTTTTCTGTTTTCCATGGTTATTTCCCTCCTTTTGCCTCAATTTACCCTCAATTTTTTCATTTTCATCCACCTTTTCCTTCTTCCCATGGTTATTTCCCTCCTTTTGCCTCAGTTTATCCTTAATTTCTTCATTTTCCAACTGATTTTCCTCCTTCCTATGGTTATTTCCCTCCTTTAGCCTCAGTTTATCCTCAATGTTTTCCTTATTTTCCTCCTTCCCGTGATTATTTCCCTCCTTTGGCCTCGGTTTCTCCTCGATTTCTTTCTCTCCACCTTGATTTTCCTCATTTTTAGGGATTTTTTTTCTCCTTTTACCTCACTTCATCTGCGGTTTGGAGGCGAGGCAGCTGTCAGGGGCGGCATTTTCCCCACCGCCAACACCCTTTCCCAGGGCCAATCCCCCCCCCTTTTCCGTGGCCTTCGTGCGGCGAACGGCGCTTTTTAGGGGGACAAAACGGGATTTTGAGGCGAAAAAACCGCGATTTTAGGGCGGAGAGAGGGTTAAATACACCCCCCCCCCCCCCCCCCTTTCACCCTTTAGAAGCCACACAAGATGGCGGCCGCTCCGGGGCTGCCCCGCGCTCCGCCCGCTCCCGCCATTCAGGCAGCGCGCGAGCCACCCCGTGAATGGGGGCGCGGGGCGGGGTTGGGGGGAAGGAGGCGGGGCCGAGGCGCTTGGCCACGCCCACGCGAGGGCTGTTGAGCCAATGGGAGGGTTAGGAAAGCGGGGGAGGGGGCGTGGCTTAAGGAGGAAGTGGGCGTGGCTTAAGGGCGGGAAGGGGAAGGTGTGGGGGGGGGGGGGGCGGGAAGAGGGTTGCGCGCGCGCCTTGTGGCCACCGAGGCGCCGGGCGAGGCCACCGGGACCAGGAGGGCGACAGAGAGAAAGAAGAAGGGGGGGGGGGGAAAAAGGAAGCGGGGGGACGACGCCGACGGAGACCCCTCCCCCTTCTTCCCGCCCCTCCCCTCCCCCCCGTTAACCCCTCCCCCCTCCCCCCACAGCGCTGCAGGTAAGGGAAAGGGGGGGGGGGGAGGGGGGGGGAAATGGGCTCTTCCATCATCCCCCCCCCCCCCATATTGATAGGAGGGAGCACCAGTTCCTCTCTTCCTGGCGATCCCAGTTCCCGATTCATAGGGCTCCCAGTTTGCCCCAGTTCCCCTCTAACTGGATCCCCCCCCCCCCTCCCAGTTCTTCCCCCCTCCCGCCCCGGACCTCCCAGTTCGCCCCAGTTCCCCTCAGCCTGGATCGACCGGTTCTCCCCTCAATGGATCCTCCAGTTCCTCCCTTACTGGGGCTCCCAGTTTGCCCCAGTTCCCCTCTAACTGGGGCTCCAGTTCCCTCCAGCTCCCCCCTTACTGGGACTCCCAGTTTGCCCCAGTTCCCCTCTAACTGGGGCTCCAGTTCCCCCCTTACTGGGACTCCCAGTTTGCCCCAGTTCCCCTCTAACTGGGGCTCCAGTTCCCCCCTTACTGGGACTCCCAGTTTGCCCCAGTTCCCCTCTAACTGGGGCTCCAGTTCCCTCCAGCTCCCCCCTTACTGGGACTCCCAGTTTGCCCCAGTTCCCCTCTAACTGGGGCTCCAGTTCCCTCCAGCTCCCCCCTTACTGGGACTCCCAGTTTGCCCCAGTTCCCCTCTAACTGGGGCTCCAGTTCCCTCCAGCTCCCCCCTTACTGGGACTCCCAGTTTGCTCCAGTTCCCCTCTAACTGGGGCTCCAGTTCCCCCTTACTGGGACTCCCAGTTTGCCCCAGTTCCCCTCTAACTGGGGCTCCAGTTCCCCCCTTACTGGGACTCCCAGTTTGCCCCAGTTCCCCTCTAACTGGGGCTCCAGTTCCCCCCTTACTGGGACTCCCAGTTTGCCCCAGTTCCCCTCTAACTGGGGCTCCAGTTCCCCCTTACTGGGGCTCCCAGTTTGCCCCAGTTCCCCTCTAACTGGGGCTCCAGTTCCCTCCAGCTCCCCCCTTACTGGGACTCCCAGTTTGCCCCAGTTCCCCTCTAACTGGGGCTCCAGTTCCCTCCAGCTCCCCCCTTACTGGGACTCCCAGTTTGCCCCAGTTCCCCTCTAACTGGGGCTCCAGTTCCCTCCAGCTCCCCCCTTACTGGGACTCCCAGTTTGCCCCAGTTCCCCTCTAACTGGGGCTCCAGTTCCCTCCAGCTCCCCCCTTACTGGGACTCCCAGTTTGCCCCAGTTCCCCTCTAACTGGGGCTCCAGTTCCCCCTTACTGGGGCTCCCAGTTTGCCCCAGTTCCCCTCTAACTGGGGCTCCAGCTCCCCCCTTACTGGGACTCCCAGTTTGCCCCAGTTCCCCTCTAACTGGGGCTCCAGTTCCCCCTTACTGGGACTCCCAGTTTGCCCCAGTTCCCCTCTAACTGGGGCTCCAGTTCCCCCCTTACTGGGGCTCCCAGTTTGCCCCAGTTCCCCTCTAACTGGGGCTCCAGCTCCCCCCTTACTGGGACTCCCAGTTTGCCCCAGTTCCCCTCTAACTGGGGCTCCAGTTCCCCCCTTACTGGGACTCCCAGTTTGCCCCAGTTCCCCTCTAACTGGGGCTCCAGTTCCCTCCAGCTCCCCCCTTACTGGGACTCCCAGTTTGCCCCAGTTCCCCTCTAACTGGGGCTCCAGTTCCCTCCAGCTCCCCCCTTACTGGGACTCCCAGTTTGCCCCAGTTCCCCTCTAACTGGGGCTCCAGTTCCCCCTTACTGGGACTCCCAGTTTGCCCCAGTTCCCCTCTAACTGGGGCTCCAGTTCCCCCTTACTGGGGCTCCCAGTTTGCCCCAGTTCCCCTCTAACTGGGGCTCCAGTTCCCCCCTTACTGGGACTCCCAGTTTGCCCCAGTTCCCCTCTAACTGGGGCTCCAGTTCCCCCCTTACTGGGACTCCCAGTTTGCCCCAGTTCCCCTCTAACTGGGGCTCCAGTTCCCCCCTTACTGGGGCTCCCAGTTTGCCCCAGTTCCCCTCTAACTGGGGCTCCAGCTCCCCCCCTTACTGGGACTCCCAGTTTGCCCCAGTTCCCCTCTAACTGGGGCTCCAGTTCCCCCCTTACTGGGACTCCCAGTTTGCCCCAGTTCCCCTCTAACTGGGGCTCCAGTTCCCTCCAGCTCCCCCCTTACTGGGACTCCCAGTTTGCCCCAGTTCCCCTCTAACTGGGGCTCCAGTTCCCCTCTAACTGGATCCCCAGTTCCCTCCAGTTCCCCCCTTACTGGGGCTCCCAGTTCCCCCCTTTACTGGGAGCGGGTGGGTTTGCTGCCATTTTGAGCGAAGGGAGCTCGGGTTGAGGTAAAAATGCTCTTTTGGGGTCATTTTGAGTCGAAAATGCCCTTTTCGGGGGCCATTTTGAGGGGAAAGGGGTCGTTTCTGAGGGAAAAATGCTCCTTTAGGGGGCATTTTGAGCTGAAAATGCACTTTTTTGAGGCAAAAGGGGTGATTTTTGAGGGAAAAGGGGTCATTTTTGAGGGGAAAATGCCATTTATGGGGTCATTTTAGGGTGAAAGTGGTAATTTTTGAGGTAAAAATGCCCCTTTGGGGTCATTTTGTGGGAAAAAGGGTAATTTTTGAGGTAAAAACGCCCTCTCAGGGGTTTTCCTGGGGTGAAATGGGTCATTTTAGAGGTAAAAAAAGCCTCTTTTGGGTCATTTTGTGGCAAAAGGGGTCATTTTGGGGGGTAAAAATGCTCTTTTTGGGGGTGGAAGGTTTCATTTTGAGGTAAAAATGCCGCTTATTGGGTCACTTTTGAGGTGAAAACGCTCATTTTGGGATAATTTTGGAGGTAAAAGGTGTTTACTTTCGGGTGAAAAAGTAGATTTTTTTGAGGTAAAAATCTTCTTTTTGAGTCACTTTTGAGCTAAAAATGCCTTTTATTAGGTCATTTTTGAGCTAAAAATGCTCATTTGGGGGTGAAAGTGTCGATTTGAGGGTAAAACCACCTTTTTTTTGCTCATTTTGGAGTAAATTATGAGGCAAACGCACCTTTTTAAGGTCATTCCGAGGCGCTCGAGATGGTTTTTGAGGTAAAAGCGACCCCTTCGGGGTCATTTTGAGCAGAGGGAGATCATTTTGAGGGGTAAAAATCCACTTTTGGGGTCGGTTTGTTGCGAGCGAGGTCATTTGGGGGGTAAAAATGCGCTTTTTGGAAGCATTTGGGGGATAAAAGTGCCATTTGGGGGCTTGTTTGAACTAAAAACGCTCTTTTTGGGGTCGCTTTAAGGTGAGGGAGGTCATTTCGGGGGGTAAAAATCCGCTTTTGGGGTCATTTTGCGCTGAGGGATCTCGTTTTCGAGGTAAAACCACCCTCTCGGGGGTCATTTTGGGGATAAAACCGCTCCTTTTGGTGTCAGCGAGACGCTTTTGGGGTAAAAAATGCTCTTTTTTTTGGTTTCTTCAGCACGAGGGACGTAGCTTTGGGGTCATTTGAGGCCGGGGGGCTCATTTTTTGAGGTCAAAAAGCCCCTTTTTGTTCCGAGGGGTGTCGTTTGGGGGGGCCCCGGCGGCGTTTTTGGGGGCCTCGGCCCCCTCTTTGGCTCTTTTTGAGGTGAAGGAGGCGACCGCGGTGGTAAAACCGCTTGGGTTTGGTTCGTTTTCTCGCGAGGGAGACGCATTCGGAGGCCGCGCCGCCCTATTTTTAGGCCGAACCAGCTCGTTTTCGGGGTCCCAACCTGCTCGTTTCTCTCTCTTCCCCCACAGCTCCCTCCCCACTGCTTGACGTGTCCCCCCTCCCCCTCAAATTTCTGGGGGTTCCCCCCCCCCCAACATGGCCGACCCCATCATGGACCTTTTCGACGACCCCAACCTCTTCAACTTGGACTCCTTGACCGACGAGACCTTCGTCCCTTCCCACCACCCCCGACCCCATCGAAGAAGCTTTGACCTTAGCGGGAGCTCTGGATCCTCCTCCCGCTCCCGCCAACCCCCCCGAGGCCGCCGCCGCCGCCCCCCAACCCCTTCCGGATGTTTCCAGGGGCCCCCCGAGCGAGCGAGACGTCCTCAGCCAAGGAAACCCCTTCATGGGGGTGGCCACCGCCTTGCCCCCCGCCGCCGGGGTCCCGCAGCCCCCCAAGATCGTCATCCTCAAAGCTCCAGCTCCTCCTCCCGCCGCCTCGGCCTCCTCCTCCTCCTCCTCGGGCCCTTCCGCCCCCAACGGCGGCAAAGTCACCTTCGCCAAGGTCTTGGCGGCTCCTCAGCTCCGGCCCGGCGGCTCCCGGCCTCGCCGCTACCGGGAAAGCGGCTCCGGGGACGGCGCCGGTCGCCGCCGCCCATCGCTTGGTGCAACCGGGAAGGCCCGTCAAGCAGCTCGTCTTGCAACCGGTCAAGGCCGGAGCGACCGGGACGCCCTTGAAACCGGCCGTGACCTTGACCTCGGCACCCGCCCAGGTGACCAGGGGATGGGGGGCAACCGCGGCGCCTCCGCCATGGGGTTTGGGGCCTTTAAGATGGGTTTGAGGCCTTCACGATGGGGTTTGAGGCCTTCGCGATGGGGTTTGAGGCCTTCAAGATGGGGTTTGAGGCCTTCAAGATGGGGTTTGAGGCCTTCACGATGGGGTTTGAGGCTTCAAGATGGGGTTTGAGGCCTTCACGATGGGGTTTGAGGCCTTCACGATGGGGTTTGAGGCCTTCACGATGGGGTTTGAGGCCTTCACGATGGGGTTTGAGGCCTTCGCGATGGGGTTTGAGGCCTTCACGATGGGGTTTGAGGCCTTCACGATGGGGTTTGAGGCCTTCACGATGGGGTTTGAGGCCTTTAAGATGGGTTTGGGGCCTCCGCGATGGGGTTTGAGGCCTCCGCGATGGGGTTTGAGGCCTCCACGATGGGGTTTGAGGCCTTCACGATGGGGTTTGAGGCCTTCACGATGGGGTTTGAGGCCTTCGCGATGGGGTTTGAGGCCTTCGCGATGGGGTTTGAGGCCTTCACGATGGGGTTTGAGGCCTTCACGATGGGGTTTGAGGCCTTCACGATGGGGTTTGAGGCCTTCGCGATGGGGTTTGAGGCCTTCGCGATGGGGTTTGAGGCCTTCGCGATGGGGTTTGAGGCCTTCGCGATGGGGTTTGAGGCCTTCGCGATGGGGTTTGAGGCCTTCGCGATGGGGTTTGAGGCCTTCGCGATGGGGTTTGAGGCCTTCGCGATGGGGTTTGAGGCCTTCGCGATGGGGTTTGAGGCCTTCGCGATGGGGTTTGAGGCCTTCGCGATGGGGTTTGAGGCCTTCGCGATGGGGTTTGAGGCCTTCGCGATGGGGTTTGAGGCCTTCGCGATGGGGTTTGAGGCCTTCGCGATGGGGTTTGAGGCCTTCGCGATGGGGTTTGAGGCCTTCGCGATGGGGTTTGAGGCCTCCGCGATGGGGTTTGGGGCCTTCAAGATGGGGTTTGGGGCCTCCACGATGGGGTTTGGGGCCTCCACGATGGGGTTTGGGGCCTCCACGATGGGGTTTGGGGCCTCCGCGATGGGGTTTGAGGCCTTTAAGATGGATTTGGGGCCTTCACGGTGGGGCTTGAGGCCTTTAAGATGGATTTGGGGCCTTCACGGTGGGGCTTGAGGCCTTTAAGATGGATTTGGGGCCTTCACGGTGGGGCTTGAGGCCTTCAGGATGGAGTTTGAGGTCTTTAAGATGGATTTAGGGTCTTCACAATGGGGCTTGAGGTCTATTAGATGGTTTTAGGGCCTTAACAATGGGGTTTGAGGCCTTTAGGATGACCTTGGAGTTTTTCTGGATGGGGTTTGAGGTCTTTAAGATGGAGTTGGGGCCTTCACAATGGGGTTTGAGACCTTCAGGATGGGGTTTGAGGTCTTTAAGATGGATTTGGGGCCTTCAAGGTGGAGTTTGAGGCCTTCAAGATGAGCTTGGAGTCTTCAGGATGGGGTTTGAGGTCTTCAAGACGGATTTGGGGCCTTCAGGATGGGGTTTGAGGTCTTCAAGACGGATTTGGGGCCTTCAGGATGGGGTTTGAAGTCTTCAAGACGGATTTGGGGCCTTCAGGATGGGGTTTGAGGTCTTCAAGGCGGATTTGGGGCCTTCAGGATGGGGTTTGAGGTCTTCAAGACGGATTTGGGGCCTTCAGGATGGGGTTTGAGGTCTTCAAGGCGGATTTGGGGCCTTCAGGATGGGGTTTGAGGCCTTTAAGGCAGATTTGGGGCCTTCAGGATGGGGTTTGAGGTCTTCAAGACGGATTTGGGGCCTTCAGGATGGGGTTTGAGGTCTTCAAGACGGATTTGGGGCCTTCAGGATGGGGTTTGAGGCCTTTAAGGCGGATTTGGGGCCTTCAGGATGGGGTTTGAGGTCTTCAAGACGGATTTGGGGCCTTCAGGATGGGGTTTGAGGTCTTCAAGACGCATTTGGGGCCTTCAGGATGGGGTTTGAGGTCTTCAAGGCGGATTTGGGGCCTTCAGGATGGGGTTTGAGGTCTTCAAGGCGGATTTGGGGCCTTCAGGATGGGGTTTGAGGTCTTCAAGACAGATTTGGGGCCTTCAGGATGGGGTTTGAGGTCTTCAAGACAGATTTGGGGCCTTCAGGATGGGGTTTGAGGTCTTCAAGGCGGATTTGGGGCCTTCAGGATGGGGTTTGAGGTCTTCAAGGCGGATTTGGGGCCTTCAGGATGGGGTTTGAGGTCTTCAAGGCGGATTTGGGGCCTTCAGGATGGGGTTTGAGGTCTTCAAGACAGATTTGGGGCCTTCAGGATGGGGTTTGAGGTCTTCAAGACAGATTTGGGGCCTTCAGGATGGGGTTTGAGGTCTTCAAGACGCATTTGGGGCCTTCAGGATGGGGTTCAGGGCCTTCAAGATGGGCGTTGAGGTCTTTAAGTTGAATTTGGGGCCTCTACGAAGGGGTTTGGGGCCTCCAGGCTGATCTTGGAGTCTTCAAGATGAAGTTTGAGGTTTTTAAGATGCATTTGAGGCCTCCGCGGTCGGTTTTGAGGCCTTTAAGATGGATTTGGGGCCTCCGCGGTGGGTTTTGAGGCCTTTAAGATGGATTTGGGGCCTCCGCGGTGGGTTTTGAGGCCTTTAAGATGGATTTGGGGCCTCCGCGGTGGGTTTTGAGGCCTTTAAGATGGATTCGGGGCCTCCGCGGTGGGTTTTGAGGCCTTTAAGATGGATTCGGGGCCTCCGCGGTGGGTTTTGAGGCCTTTAAGATGGATTCGGGGCCTCCGCGGTGGGTTTTGAGGCCTTTAAGATGGATTCGGGGCCTCCGCGGTGGGTTTTGAGGCCTTTAAGATGGATTTGGGGCCTCCGCGGTGGGTTTTGAGGCCTTTAAGATGGATTCGGGGCCTCCGCGGTGGGTTTTGAGGCCTTTAAGATGGATTTGGGGCCTCCGCGGTGGGTTTCGAGGCCTCCGCGGTGGGTTTCGAGGCCTTTAAGATGGATTTGGGGCCTCCGCGGTGGGTTTTGAGGCCTTTAAGATGGATTTGGGGCCTCCGCGGTGGGATTCGAGGCCTCCGCGGTGGGTTTCGAGGCCTTTAAGATGGATTCGGGGCCTCCGCGGTGGGTTTCGAGGCCTCCGCGGTGGGTTTCGAGGCCTCCGCGGTGGGTTTCGAGGCCTTTAAGATGGATTCGGGGCCTCCGCGGTGGGTTTCGAGGCCTCCGCGGTGGGTTTCGAGGCCTTTAAGATGGATTCGGGGCCTCCGCGGTGGGTTTCGAGGCCTCCGCGGTGGGTTTCGGGGCCTCCGCGGTGGATTTTGAGGCCTTTAAGATGGATTTGGGGCCTCCGCGGTGGGTTTTGAGGCCTTTAAGATGGATTCGGGGCCTCCGCGGTGGGATTCGAGGCCTCCGCGGTGGGTTTCGAGGCCTCCCCGATGAGTTTCGAGGCCTTCCCCGTGGGCTTTGGTGCTCGCCGAGGCTCCTGCCCTCGACTCCTTGAGCTTTGAGCTCTTCCTCGACCTTCTCCAGCCGTTCGGCTGGTCCCGCCAACCCGCCGGGAGGTTCCTCCATGTTCTCGAGGTGCCGTTTCGAGGTCGAAAAGACCTCTCGACGTCCTCTCCGGCACCACGTCTCCTCGTTTCGCGGTGCCGCAAGCCCTTTGTTGTCTTCTCCTGCTCTCCAGGGCGACTCCAAGCGCATCACCCTGGTCCTCCAGCAGCCTCCCGGCGGCGGAGCCGCCCCCTCCGGCCAACGCCACGTGGTCCTGGGTAGTTTACCCGGCAAGATCGTCCTTCAAGGCAACCAGGTGGCCGCTCTCGGCCAATCCAAAGCTTCTCCCGGCCAAGCGGCCAAGGTGGTGACCATCCAGCTGCAGGTCCAGCAGCCCCCGGGGGCTCCGGCGCCGCAGAAGATCCAGCTGCTCCAGCCGGCGGGAGGCCAAGCGGCGCCCGTAGCCGTGTCCTCCCTGCCCCAGGTGGTGGCGGGAGCCGCCCAGAGGGTCACCGTGCCCCTCAAGGTCGTTCTGCAACCCCAGGTGAGCTCCTGGGCCTTTGCCAACACCCCCCCCCCGGGTCGTGCTCCCCAAACCCCTTCGTCTTCTCCCCTCGCGGCCGTCTCCGTCGGCTCCTCGCCTTCAGGATGGGGTTGGGGGCCTTCAAGGTGGATTTGGGGCCTCCACGATGGGGTTTGGGGCCTCCAAGATGGGGTTTGTGGTCTTCAAGGTGGATTTGGGGCCTCCACGATGGGGTTTGGGGCCTCCACGATGGGGTTTGGGGCCTCCAAGATGGGGTTTGTGGTCTTCAAGGTGGGTTTGGGGCCTCCACGATGGGGTTTGGGGCCTCCACGATGGGGTTTGGGGCCTCCACGATGGGGTTTGGGGCCTCCAAGATGGGGTTTGTGGTCTTCAAGGTGGGTTTGGGGCCTCCACGATGGGGTTTGGGGCCTCCAAGATGGGGTTTGTGGTCTTCAAGGTGGATTTGGGGCCTCCACGATGGGGTTTGGGGCCTCCACGATGGGGTTTGGGGCCTCCACGATGGGGTTTGGGGCCTCCAAGATGGGGTTTGTGGTCTTCAAGGTGGGTTTGGGGCCTCCACGATGGGGTTTGGGGCCTCCACGATGGGGTTTGGGGCCTCCACGATGGGGTTTGTGGTCTTCAAGGTGGATTTGGGGCCTTCAGGATGGGGTTCGAGGTCTTTAAGATGGATTTGGGACCTTCAGGATGGGGTTGGGGGTCTTCAAGGTGGATTTGGGGCCTCCACAATGGGGTCTGGGTCCTTCAAGATGGGGTTTGACATCTTTAACGTGGATTTGGGGCCTTCAGGATGCGGTTTGAGGTCTTTAAGATGGATTAGGGGCCTTCAGGATGGAGTTTGAGGTCTTCAAGATGGATTTGGGGCCTCCACGATGGGGTTTGAGGTCTTTTAAGATGGATTTGGGGCCTTTAAGATGGGTTTGGGGCCTTCTTGATGGGATTTGAGGTCTTCAAGATGGGGTTTGGGGCCCCCACGATGGGATTTGGGGCCTTCAAGATGGGATTTGAGGTCTTTAAGATGCATTTGGGGCCTTCAGGATGGGGTTTGAGGTCATTAAGGTGGATTTGGGGCCCTCAGGGTGGGGTTTGGGGTCTTTAAGATGGGTTTGGGGCCTCCACGATGGATTTGGGGCCTTCTTGATGGGATTTGAGGTCTTCAAGATGGGGTTTGGGGCCCCCACGATGGGATTTGGGGCCTTCAAGATGGGATTTGAGGTCTTTAAGATGCATTTGGGGCCCTCAGGGTGGGGTTTGGGGTCTTTAAGATGGGTTTGGGGCCTCCACGATGGATTTGGGGCCTTCTTGATGGGATTTGAGGTCTTCAAGATGGGGTTTGGGGCCCCCACGATGGGAATTGGGGCCTTCAAGATGGGATTTGGGGTCTTTAAGGTGGATTTGGGGCCTTCAAGGTGGGTTTCAGGTCTTTAAGGTGGATTTGGGCCCTTCAGGATGGGGTTTGAGGTCTTTAAGATGGATTTGGGACCTTCAGGATGGGGTTGGGGGTCTTCAAGGTGGATTTGGGGCCTTCAAGGTGGGATTGGGGCCTTCTTGAATGGGGCTTAAGGTCTTTAAGGTGGATTTGGGGCCTTAGGGTGGGGTTTGTGGCCTTCAAGATGGATTTGGGGCCTCCACAATGGGGTTTGGGTCCTTCAAGATGGGGTTTGGCAACTTTAACGTGGATTTGGGGCCTTCAGGATGGGGTTTGAGGTCTTTAAGGTGGATTTGGGGCCTTCAGGATGGGGCTTGAGATCTTTAAAGTGGATTTGGGGCCTTCAAGGTTGGGTTTGAGGTCTTTAAGATGGATTTGGGGCCTTCAAGGTGGGGTTTGAGGTCTTTAAGGTGGATTTGGGGCCTTCAGGATGGGGTTTGAGGTCATTAAGGTGGATTTAGGGCCTTCAAGATGGGGTTTGGGGTCTTTAAGATGGGTTTGGGGCCTCCACGATGGATTTGGGGCCTTCTTGATGGGATATGAGGTCTTCAAGATGGGGTTTGGGGCCCCCATGATGGGATTTGGGGCCTTCAAGATGGGATTTGGGGTCTTTAAGGTGGATTTGGGGCCTCCACGAAGGGATTTGGGGCCTTCGAGATGGGGTTTGAGGCCTTTGAGATGAGATTTGGGGCCTTCAAGATGGGGTTTGAGGTCATTAAGGTGGATTTGGGGCCTTCAAGGTTGGGTTTGGGGCCTTCAAAGTTGGGTTTGACATCTTTAGGATGGATTTGGGGCCTTCAGGATGGGGTTTGAGGTCTTCGAGATGGGGTTTGGGGACGTCAGGGTTGGCTTTGGGGCCTTCAAGGTGGGGTTTGGGGTCTTTAAGATGGATTTGGGGCCTTCTTGATGGGATTTGAGGTCTTCAAGATGGATTTCGGGCCACCATGATGGGATTTGGGGCCTTCGAGATGGGGTTTCAGGTCTTTAATATGGGTTTGGGGCCTTCAGGGTTGGGTTTGGGGCCTTCAGGGTTGGGTTTGGGGCCTTCAGGGTTGGGTTTGGGGTCTTTAAGATGGATTTGGGCTCGTCCTGATGGGGTTTGGGGCCTTTAAAATGGATTTGGGGCCTTCTGATGGGGTTTGGGGTCTTCAAGATGAACTTGGGGCCTTCAGGATGGGGTTTGGGGTCTTTAGGATGGATTTGGGGCCTTCAGGGTGGGGTTTGGGGCCTTCAGGGTGGGGTTTGGGGCCTTCAGGGTGGGGTTTGGGGCCTTCAGGGTGGGGTTTGGGGCCTTCAGGGTGGGGTTTGAGGTCTTGAAGATGGATTTGGGGCCTTCTTGATGGGGTTTGGGGCCTTCTCAGCGGGATTTGATGTCTTCAAGATGGCTTTGGGGCCTCCACGATGGGGTTTGGGGCCTCCACGATGGGGTTTGGGGCCTCCACGATGGGGTTTGGGGCCTCCACGATGGGGTTTGGGGCCTCCAAGATGGGGTTTGTGGTCTTCAAGGTGGGTTTGGGGCCTCCACGATGGGGTTTGGGGCCTCCACGATGGGGTTTGGGGCCTCCACGATGGGGTTTGGGGCCTCCACGATGGGGTTTGGGGCCTCCACGATGGGGTTTGGGGCCTTCTCGATGGGATTTGAGGTCTTCAAGATGGCTTTGGGGCCTCCACGCTGGGCTTTGTGGCCTTCTCGATGGGCTTTGTGGCCTTCTCGATGGGCTTTGTGGCCTTCTCGATGGGCTTTGGGGCCTCCACGATGGGGTTTGGGGCCTCCACGATGGGCTTTGGGGCCTCCACGATGGGGTTTGGGGCCTCCACGATGGGGTTTGGGGCCTCCACGATGGGGTTTGGGGCCTCCACGATGGGGTTTGGGGCCTCCACGATGGGGTTTGGGGCCTCCACGATGGGGTTTGGGGCCTCCACGATGGGGTTTGGGGCCTCCACGATGGGGTTTGGGGCCTCCACGATGGGGTTTGGGGCCTCCACGATGGGGTTTGGGGCCTCCACGATGGGGTTTGGGGCCTCCACGATGGGGTTTGGGGCCTCCACGAGGGATTTGGGGCCTTCTCGATGGGGCTTGGGGCCTTCTCGATGGGATTTGAGGTCTTCAAGGTGGCTTTGGGGCCTCCACGCTGGGCTTTGTGGCCTCCACGATGGATTTGGGGCCTTCTCGATGGGGTTTGGGGCCTCCAAGTTGGGCTCTGAGGTCTTTTTGATGGCTTTGTGGCCTCCACGATGGATTTGGGGCCTTCTCGATGGGCTTTGGGGCCTTCAGGTTGGGCTCTGAGGTCTTTTTGATGGCTTTGGGGCCTCCACGCTGGGCTTTGTGGCCTCCACGATGGATTTGGGACCTTCTGGATGGGGCTTGGGGCCTTCTCGATGGGATTTGAGGTCTTCAAGATGGCTTTGGGGCCTCCACGCTGGGCTTTGAGGTCTTTTCCATGGATTTGGGGCCTTCTTACTGGGCTTCGAGGCCTGCGGGCCGGTCTCCCCGCTCTCCACCTCCGCCTTCTCCGTCCCCTTCCTCAGGCGGGTTCCTCTCAGGCCTCGCCGGGAGGCCTGTCGGTGGTCAAGGTGCTGAGCAGCGGCGAGGTGGCCGCTTTGGCCTCCTCCTCGGCCTCGGCCTCGGCCCCTCGCTCGGCCACGGACGAGTCGCGCAAGCTGGAGCACCAGAAGAAGCAGGAGAAGGCCAACCGCATCGTGGCCGAGGCCATCGCCCGGGCCCGCGCCCGCGGCGAGCAGAACATCCCCCGCGTCCTTAACGAGGACGAGCTCCCCAGCGTCCGCCCCGAGGACGAGGGCGACAGGAAAAGGAGGAGGAAGGCGGAACGAGGCGCCAAGGACGAGCGGCCCCGCAAGGGGAAAGGCCCCGCGGGGGCCTCCGCCAAGAGCAAAGGCCGCAGCAAACCCAGGTGAGACCCAACCCCACACCCCGAACCGCGCGGCCTGCGGGTTCAGGAGCCCCAAACCCTCGTTCTCTCCCACCCTTAGGCCCCAAACGCTTGTTCTCTCCCACCTTTAGGCCCCAAACACTCGTTCTCTCCCACCCTTAGGCCCCAAACCCTCGTTCTCTCCCACCCTTAGGCCCCAAACCCTCGTTCTCTCCCACCCTTAGGCCCCAAACCCTCGTTCTCTCCCACCCTTAGGCCCCAAACCCTCGTTCTCTCCCACCCTTAGGCCCCAAACCCTCGTCCTCTCCCACCTTTAGGCCCCAAACCCTCGTTCTCTCCCACCTTTAGGCCCCAAACCCTCGTTCTCTCCCACCCTTAGGCCCCAAACCCTCGTTCTCTCCCACCCTTAGGCCCCAAACCCTCGTTCTCTCCCACCTTTAGGCCCCAAACGCTCGTTCTCTCCCACCCTTAGGCCCCAAACCCTCGTTCTCTCCCACCCTTAGGCCCCAAACCCTCGTTCTCTCCCACCCTTAGGCCCCAAACCCTCGTTCTCTCCCACCCTTAGGCCCCAAACCCTCGTTCTCTCCCACCCTTAGGCCCCAAACCCTCGTTCTCTCCCACCCTTAGGCCCCAAACCCTCGTTCTCTCCCACCCTTAGGCCCCAAACCCTCGTTCTCTCCCACCTTTAGGCCCCAAACCCTCGTTCTCTCCCACCCTTAGGCCCCAAACCCTCGTTCTCTCCCACCCTTAGGCCCCAAACCCTCGTTCTCTCCCACCCTTAGGCCCCAAACCCTCGTTCTCTCCCACCCTTAGGCCCCAAACCCTCGTTCTCTCCCACCCTTAGGCCCCAAACCCTCGTTCTCTCCCACCCTTAGGCCCCAAACCCTCGTTCTCTCCCACCCTTAGACCCCAAACCCTCGTTCTCTCCCACCCTTAGGCCCCAAACCCTCGTTCTCTCCCACCCTTAGGCCCCAAACCCTCGTTCTCTCCCACCCGTAGGCCCCAAACCCTCGTTCTCTCCCACCCTTAGGCCCCAAACCCTCGTTCTCTCCCACCCTTAGGCCCCAAACCCTCGTTCTCTCCCACCTTTAGGCCCCAAACCCTCGTTCTCTCCCACCCTTAGGCCCCAAACCCTCGTTCTCTCCCACCCTCAGGCCCCAAACCCTCGTTCTCTCCCACCCTTAGACTCCAAACCCTCGTTCTCTCCCACCCTTAGGCCCCAAACCCTCGTTCTCTCCCACCCTTAGGCCCCAAACCCTCGTTCTCTCCCACCCTTAGGCCCCAAACCCTCGTTCTCTCCCACCCTTAGGCCCCAAACCCTCGTTCTCTCCCACCCTTAGGCCCCAAACCCTCGTTCTCTCCCACCCTTAGGCCCCAAACCCTCGTTCTCTCCCACCCTTAGGCCCCAAACCCTCGTTCTCTCCCACCCTTAGGCCCCAAACCCTCGTTCTCTCCCACCCTTAGGCCCCAAACCCTCGTTCTCTCCCACCTTTAGGCCCCAAACCCTCGTTCTCTCCCACCCTTAGGCCCCAAACCCTCGTTCTCTCCCACCCTTAGGCCCCAAACCCTCGTTCTCTCCCACCCTTAGGCCCCAAACCCTCGTTCTCTCCCACCCTTAGGCCCCAAACCCTCGTTCTCTCCCACCCTTAGGCCCCAAACCCTCGTTCTCTCCCACCCTTAGGCCCCAAACCCTCGTTCTCTCCCACGCGTAGGCCCCAAACCCTCGTTCTCTCCCACCCTTAGGCCCCAAACCCTCGTTCTCTCCCACCCTTAGGCCCCAAACCCTCGTTCTCTCCCACCCGTAGGCCCCAAACCCTCGTTCTCTCCCACCCTCAGGCCCCAAACCCTCGTTCTCTCCCACCCTCAGGCCCCAAACCCTCGTTCTCTCCCACCCTTAGACCCCAAACCCTCGTTCTCTCCCACCCTTAGGCCCCAAACCCTCGTTCTCTCCCACCCTTAGGCCCCAAACCCTCGTTCTCTCCCACCCTTAGGCCCCAAACCCTCGTTCTCTCCCACCCTTAGGCCCCAAACCCTCGTTCTCTCCCACCCTTAGGCCCCAAACCCTCGTTCTCTCCCACCCTTAGGCCCCAAACCCTCGTTCTCTCCCACCTTTAGGCCCCAAACCCTCGTTCTCTCCCATCCTTAGGCCCCAAACCCTCGTTCTCTCCCACCCTTAGGCCCCAAACCCTCGTTCTCTCCCACCCTTAGGCCCCAAACCCTCGTTCTCTCCCATCCTTAGGCCCCAAACCCTCGTTCTCTCCCACCCTTAGGCCCCAAACCCTCGTTCTCTCCCACCTTTAGGCCCCAAACCCTCGTTCTCTCCCACCCTTAGGCCCCAAACACTCGTTCTCTCCCACCCTTAGGCCCCAAACCCTCGTTCTCTCCCACCCTTAGGCCCCAAACCCTCGTTCTCTCCCACCCTTAGGCCCCAAACCCTCGTTCTCTCCCACCCTTAGGCCCCAAACCCTCGTTCTCTCCCACCTTTAGGCCCCAAACCCTCGTTCTCTCCCACCCTTAGGCCCCAAACCCTCGTTCTCTCCCACCCTTAGGCCCCAAACCCTCGTTCTCTCCCACCCTTAGGCCCCAAACCCTCGTTCTCTCCCACCCTTTAGGCCCCAAACCCTCGTTCTCTCCCACCCTTAGGCCCCAAACCCTCGTTCTCTCCCACCCTTAGGCCCCAAACCCTCGTTCTCTCCCACCCTTAGGCCCCAAACCCTCGTTCTCACCAACCCTTAGGCCCCAAACCCTCGTTCTCTCCCACCCTTAGGCCCCAAACCCTCGTTCTCTCCCACCCTTAGGCCCCAAACCCTCGTTCTCTCCCACCCGTAGGCCCCAAACCCTCGTTCTCTCCCACCCTTAGACCCCAAACCCTCGTTCTCTCCCACCCTTAGGCCCCAAACCCTCGTTCTCTCCCACCCTTAGGCCCCAAACCCTCATTCTCTCCCACCCGTAGGCCCCAAACCCTCGTTCTCTCCCACCCTTAGGCCCCAAACCCTCGTTCTCTCCCACCCTTAGGCCCCAAACGCTCGTTCTCTCCCACCCTTAGGCCCCAAACCCTCGTTCTCTCCCACCCTTAGGCCCCAAACCCTCGTTCTCTCCCACCCTTAGGCCCCAAACCCTCGTTCTCTCCCACCCTTAGGCCCCAAACCCTCGTTCTCTCCCACCCTTAGGCCCCAAACCCTCGTTCTCTCCCACCCTTAGGCCCCAAACCCTCGTTCTCTCCCACCCTTAGGCCCCAAACCCTCGTTCTCTCCCACCTTTAGGCCCCAAACCCTCGTTCTCTCCCACCCTTAGGCCCCAAACCCTCGTTCTCTCCCACCCTTAGGCCCCAAACCCTCGTTCTCTCCCACCTTTAGGCCCCAAACCCTCGTTCTCTCCCACCCTTAGGCCCCAAACGCTCGTTCTCTCCCACCCTTAGGCCCCAAACCCTCGTTCTCTCCCACCCTTAGGCCCCAAACCCTCGTTCTCTCCCACCCTTAGGCCCCAAACCCTCGTTCTCTCCCACCCTTAGGCCCCAAACCCTCGTTCTCTCCCACCCTTAGGCCCCAAACCCTCGTTCTCTCCCACCCTTAGGCCCCAAACCCTCGTTCTCTCCCACCCTTAGGCCCCAAACCCTCGTTCTCTCCCACCCTTAGGCCCCAAACCCTCGTTCTCTCCCACCCTTAGGCCCCAAACCCTCGTTCTCTCCCACCTTTAGGCCCCAAACCCTCGTTCTCTCCCACCCTTAGGCCCCAAACCCTCGTTCTCTCCCACCCTTAGGCCCCAAACGCTCGTTCTCTCCCACCCTTAGGCCCCAAACCCTCGTTCTCTCCCACCCTTAGGCCCCAAACCCTCGTTCTCTCCCACCCTTAGGCCCCAAACCCTCGTTCTCTCCCACCCTTAGGCCCCAAACCCTCGTTCTCTCCCACCCTTAGGCCCCAAACCCTCGTTCTCTCCCACCCTTAGGCCCCAAACCCTCGTTCTCTCCCACCCTTAGGCCCCAAACCCTCGTTCTCTCCCACCCTTAGGCCCCAAACCCTCGTTCTCTCCCACCCTTAGGCCCCAAACCCTCGTTCTCTCCCACCCTTAGGCCCCAAACCCTCGTTCCCTCCCACCCTTAGGCCCCAAACCCTCGTTCTTCCCACCCTTAGGCCCCAAACCCTCGTTCTCTCCCACCCTTAGGCCCCAAACCCTCGTTCTCTCCCACCCGTAGGCCCCAAACCCTCGTTCTCTCCCACCCTTAGGCCCCAAACCCTCGTTCTCTCCCACCCTCGGGCCCCAAACCCTCGTTATCTGCCCTCGTTCTCCCCGTTAACGAGTCTCTCGTTAGCACCATCACCCCCGTGGTGGGCAAGAAGCGCAAGCGGAACGCGTCCTCGGACACGTCGGATGCCGAAGGCCCCGCCCCCCGCGAGGAGGAGGAGCCCAGCGTGCAGGTACCCGGCCCCTCCCCCTCCCGGCGGAGCTGCTGCCGGAGCCTCTTTGGATCCGGTTCCCGGTTTTATTCGGCTTGGAGCGGATCCGGAGCGGGATTCAGTCTGGATCGGGATTGGGATTCAATGTGGGTTCAGTCTGGATCTGGATCGGATCCCAGTCGGGATTCAATCTGGATCTGGATCCAATGTGGATCGGGATTCAGTCTGGATTGGGATTCAGTCAGGATCCGATCTGGATGGGGATCCGATCTGGATCCAATCTGGTTTGGGATTCAATCTGGGTTTGATCGGGATCAGGATTTGATCAGGATCCAATCTGGATTGGGACTCGATCTGGATTCGATCTGGGTCAGATTTGGATTGGGATTCGATCTGGATCTGATCTGGATTTGGGAGTTGATTGGGATCAGATCAGGATCGGGATCTGATCTGGATCGGGATTCGATCTGGATCTGGATTCAATCTGGATCTGGATTCAATCTGGATCAGATCAGGATTGGGATTCGATCCAGACTAGATCTGAGTTGGGATTCAATCAGGATTCAATCTGGATTGGGATTCGATCTGGATCGGGATTCGATGTGGATTCAGTCTGGATTGGGATTCAGTCAGGATTGGATCTGGATTGGGATCCGATCTGGATTCAACTGGGTTGGGATTCAGTCTGGATTTGATCAGGATCCAATCTGGATTGGGACTCGATGTGGATTTGATCTGGATTCAGTCTGGATCGGGATTCGATCTGGATCAGATCAGGATTGGGATTCAATCTGGATTGGGATTCGATCCAGATTAGATCTGAATTGGGATTCAGTCAGGATTCAATCTGGATCCGGTCTGGATTGGGATTGGATCTGGATCCGATCTGGATTGGGATTCAGTCTGGATTGGGATTGGATCT
Source organism: Clamator glandarius (assembly GCA_033459285.1). Classification (NCBI taxonomy): domain Eukaryota; kingdom Metazoa; phylum Chordata; class Aves; order Cuculiformes; family Cuculidae; genus Clamator; species Clamator glandarius. Next base: position 79,662 of record JAUNZM010001935.1, on the reverse strand, counting down.
GGATCCGATCTGGATTGGGATTCAGTCAGGATTGGATCTGGATGGGGATTTGATCTGGATCCAATCTGGTTTGGAATTCACTCTGGATTTGATTGGGATCAGGATTTGATCAGGATCCAGTCTGGATTGGGACTCGATCAGGATTCGATCTGGATCAGATCAGGATTGGGATTCGATCTGGATTGAGATTCGATCCAGATTAGATCTGAATTGGGATTCAATCAGGATTCAATCAGGATCCGGTCTGGATCGGGATTGGAGCTGGATCGGGATTCGATCTGGATTGGGATTCAGTCCGGATTGGATCTGGGTCGGAATTGGATCTGGATCGGGAGTCAGTCGGGATTGGGATTCAGTTGGGATTGGATCGATCTGGATTTGATCTGGATCAGATCAGGATTGGGACTTGATTGGGATCAGATCAGGACCGGGATTCGATCTGGATCTGGATTCGATCTGGATTGGGATTCGATCTGGATTCGATCTGGATTGGGATTCGATCAGGATTCGATCTGGATTGGGATTCGATTGGGAGTCGATCTGGATTGGGATTCGATCGGGAGTCGATCTGGATTGGGATTCGATCTGGATTCTGATTTGATTGGGATTCGATTGGGATTTGATCTGGATTGGGATTCGGTCGGGATTCGATCTGGATCGGGATTCGATCTGTATCGGGATTCAGTCTGGATCGGATCTGGATCGGGATTCGATCTGGATCGGGATTCGATCTGCATCGGGATTCGATCTGCATCGGGATTCGATCTGGATCGGGATTCAGTCTGGATCGGATCTGGATGGGGATTCGATCTGGATTCAATCTGGATTGGGATCCGATCTGGATTCAATCTGGATCAGATCAGGATTGGGATTCAATCCAGGTTAGATCTGAACTGGGATTCAATCGGGATTCGATCAGGATCCCATCTGGATCGGGATTGGAGCTGGATCCGATCTGCTTGGGGAATCGAAGCTTGAGCTCCCGCTCCGGCTTGGCCCCCGCTTCCCGGCTCCCACCCGCTCCGGATCGACTCCGGATCCGCCTCCGGATTGACTCCGCCCCCTTCTTTTCCGGCAGAAGCGCCGCTCCAACCGGCAGGTGAAGCGCAAGAAATACACGGAGGACCTGGACATCAAGCTGACGGACGACGAGGACGACGAGGAGCCCGACGGCGCCGGACGCCACGAGGGCCCCGGGGTCCCCCCGGCCCCCCCCGAGCCCGAGGGCGACGCTCTGCCCGCCATGCAGTTCTTTGTGGTACGGAGGCCTCCCCGGGGGCCACCGACCCCCTCCCCGGGGCCACCGACCCCCTCCTGGTGGCCACAACCCTTGGTTCCCACCATCTCCAGGGCTTCCGACCCCTCCCGGGGGCCTCGACCCTTGGTTCCCACCATCTCCAGGGCTTCCGACCCCTCCCGGTGGCCACGACCCTTGGTTCCCACCATCTCCAGGGCTTCCGACCCCTCCCGGTGGCCTTGACCCTTGGTTCCCACCATCTCCAGGGCTTCCGACCCCTCTTGGTGGCCACGACCCTTGGTTCCCACCATCTCCAGGGCTTCCGACCCCCTCCCGGGGGCCTCGACCCTTGGTTCCCACCATCTCCAGGGCTTCCGACCCCTCTTGGTGGCCACGACCCTTGGTTCCCACCATCTCCAGGGCTTCCGACCCCCTCCCGGTGGCCACGACCCTTGGTTCCCACCATCTCCAGGGCTTCCGACCCCCTCCCGGTGGCCACGACCCTTGGTTCCCACCATCTCCAGGGCTTCCGACCCCTCTTGGTGGCCACGACCCTTGGTTCCCACCATCTCCAGGGCTTCCGACCCCCTCCCGGTGGCCACGACCCTTGGTTCCCACCATCTCCAGGGCTTCCGACCCCCTCCCGGTGGCCACGACCCTTGGTTCCCACCATCTCCAGGGCTTCCGACCCCCTCCTGCTGGCCACGACCCTTGGTTCCCACCATCTCCAGGGCTTCCGACCCCCTCCCGGTGGCCACGACCCTTGGTTCCCACCATCTCCAGGGCTTCCGACCCCCTCCCGGGGGCCTCGACCCTTGGTTCCCACCATCTCCAGGGCTTCCGACCCCCTCCCGGTGGCCACGACCCTTGGTTCCCACCATCTCCGGGGCTTCCGACCCCCTCCCGGTGGCCACGACCCTTGGTTCCCACCATCTCCGGGGCTTCCGACCCCTCCTTGTGGCCACGACCCTTGGTTCCCACCATCTCCAGGGCTTCCGACCCCTCTTGGTGGCCACGACCCTTGGTTCCCACCATCTCCAGGGCTTCCGACCTCCTCCCGGTGGCCACGACCCTTGGTTCCCACCATCTCCAGGGCTTCCGACCCCCTCCCGGGGGCCTCGACCCTTGGTTCCCACCATCTCTGGGGCTTCCGACCCCTCCCGGTGGCCACGACCCTTGGTTCCCACCATCTCCAGGGCTTCCGACCACTCTTGGTGGCCACGACCCTTGGTTCCCACCATCTCCAGGGCTTCCGACCCCCTCCCGGTGGCCACGACCCTTGGTTCCCACCATCTCCAGGGCTTCCGACCCCTCCTGGTGGCCACGACCCTTGGTTCCCACCATCTCCAGGGCTTCCGACCCCTCCTGGTGGCCACGACCCTTGGTTCCCACCATCTCCAGGGCTTCCGACCCCTCCTGGTGGCCACGATCCTTGGTTCCCACCATCTCCAGGGCTTCCAACCTCCTCCTGGTGGCCACGACCCTTGGTTCCCACCATCTCCAGGGCTTCCGACCCCTTCCCGGTGGCCACGACCCTTGGTTCCCACCATCTCCAGGGCTTCCGACCCCCTCCCGGTGGCCACGACCCTTGGTTCCCACCATCTCCAGGGCTTCCGACCCCTCCCGGTGGCCACGACCCTTGGTTCCCACCATCTCCAGGGCTTCCGACCCCTTCCCGGTGGCCACGACCCTTGGTTCCCACCATCTCCAGGGCTTCCGACCCCTTCCCGGTGGCCACGACCCTTGGTTCCCACCATCTCCAGGGCTTCCGACCCCCTCCCGGTGGCCACGACCCTTGGTTCCCACCATCTCCAGGGCTTCCGACCCCCTCCTGGTGGCCACGACCCTTGGTTCCCACCATCTCCAGGGCTTCCGACCCCTTCCCGGTGGCCACGACCCTTGGTTCCCACCATCTCCAGGGCTTCTGACCCCCTCCCGGTGGCCACGACCCTTGGTTCCCACCATCTCCAGGGCTTCCGACCCCCTCCTGGTGGCCACGACCCATGGTTCCCACCATCTCCAGGGCTTCCGACCCCTCCCGGTGGCCACGACCCTTGGTTCCCACCATCTCCAGGGCTTCCGACCCCCTCCTGGTGGCCACGACCCTTGGTTCCCACCATCTCCAGGGCTTCCGACCCCTTCCCGGTGGCCACGACCCTTGGTTCCCACCATCTCCAGGGCTTCCGACCCCTTCCCGGTGGCCACGACCCTTGGTTCCCACCATCTCCAGGGCTTCCGACCCCTCCCGGTGGCCACGACCCTTGGTTCCCACCATCTCCAGGGCTTCCGACCCCTTCCCGGTGGCCACGACCCTTGGTTCCCACCATCTCCAGGGCTTCCGACCCCTCCCGGTGGCCACGACCCTTGGTTCCCACCATCTCCAGGGCTTCCGACCCCCTCCTGGTGGCCACGACCCTTGGTTCCCACCATCTCCAGGGCTTCCGACCCCTTCCCGGTGGCCACGACCCTTGGTTCCCACCATCTCCAGGGCTTCCGACCCCCTCCTGGTGGCCACGACCCTTGGTTCCCACCATCTCCAGGGCTTCCGACCCCTTCCCGGTGGCCACGACCCTTGGTTCCCACCATCTCCAGGGCTTCCGACCCCCTCCTGGTGACCACGACCCTTGGTTCCCACCATCTCCAGGGCTTCCGACCCCCTCCTGGTGGCCACGACCCTTGGTTCCCACCATCTCCAGGGCTTCCGACCCCCTCCTGGTGACCACGACCCTTGGTTCCCACCATCTCCAGGGCTTCCGACCCCCTCCTGGTGGCCACGACCCTTGGTTCCCACCATCTCCAGGGCTTCCGACCCCCTCCTGGTGGCCACGACCCTTGGTTCCCACCATCTCCAGGGCTTCCGACCCCTCCCGGTGGCCACGACCCTTGGTTCCCACCATCTCCAGGGCTTCCGACCCCTCCTGGTGGCCACGACCCTTGGTTCCCACCATCTCCGGGGCTTCCGACCCCTTCCCGGTGGCCACGACCCTTGGTTCCCACCATCTCCAGGGCTTCCGACCCCCTCCCGGTGGCCACGACCCTTGGTTCCCACCATCTCCAGGGCTTCCGACCCCTCCCGGTGGCCACGACCCTTGGTTCCCACCATCTCTGGGGCTTCCGACCCCCTCCCGGTGGCCACGACCCTTGGTTCCCACCATCTCTGGGGCTTCCGACCCCCTCCCGGTGGCCACGACCCTTGGTTCCCACCATCTCCGGGGCTTCCGACCCCTCCTGGTGGCCACGACCCTTGGTTCCCACCATCTCCAGGGCTTCCGACCCCCTCCTGGTGGCCACGACCCTTGGTTCCCACCATCTCCAGGGCTTCCAACCCCCTCCCGGTGGCCACGACCCTTGGTTCCCACCATCTCCAGGGCTTCCGACCCCTCCCGGTGGCCACGACCCTTGGTTCCCACCATCTCCAGGGCTTCCAACCTTCTCCTGGTGGCCACCAACCCCTCCAGGTGGCCCCGACCCTTGGTTTTTCCACCATCTCCTCCTCTTCCAGGAGAATCCGAGCGAGGAGGACGCGGCCATCGTGGACAAAGTCCTCTCCATGCGGGTGGTCAAGAAGGAGGTGAGCGAGCTCCGAAGCTCCTCCAACAAGGGCTTCGAAAAGGTCTTCTCCTCGTTTTCCGAGCCCCTCGTTAACGTCCCGTCCCCCCCCCCCCGACTCCTCCCGCAGCTCCCGACGGGCCAGGTGGTGGAATCCGAGGAATTCTTCGTCAAGTACAAGAACTAGTAGGTGCTCCAGGGCGGTGGGAGGTCCTGGGTGGGGGGAGATTCGAGGTCTTCTCCTGGGTTGGAGGCCTTCGAGGTGGTTTGGAAGCTTCTCAGGTGCTTTTGGAGCTTCTCAGGAGGGTTTTAGAGCTTCTCAGGGGGGTTTTGGAGCTTCTCAGGGGGGTTTTGGAGCTTCTCAGGGGGGTTTTGGAGCTTCTCAGGGGGGTTTGGAGCTTCTCAGGGGGGTTTTGGAGCTTCTCAGGGGGGTTTTGGAGCTTCTCAGGGGGGTTTGGAGCTTCTCAGGGGGGTTTGGAGCTTCTCTGGGGGGTTTTGGAGCTTCTCAGGGGGGTTTTGGAGCTTCTCAGGAGGGTTTGGTGCTTCTCAGGAGGGTTTGGAGCTTCTCAGGGGGGTTTTGGAGCTTCTCAGGGAGGTTTGGAGCTTCTCAGGAGGGTTTTGGAGCTTCTCAGGGGGGTTTTGGAGCCTCTCAGGAGGGTTTTGAAGCTTCTCTGGGGGGTTTGGAGCTTCTCAGCGGGGTTTGGAGCTTCTCAGGAGGCTTTGAAGCTCCTGAGGTGGCTTTTGAAGCTCCTCAGGAGGGTTTTGAAGCTCCTCAAGTGGGTTTTGAAGCTCCTCAGGTTGATTTTGAACCTCCTCAAGTGGGTTTTGAAGCTCCTCAGGTTGATTTTGAACCTCCTCAAGTGGGTTTTGAAGCTCCTCAGGTGGTGTCGAAGCTCCTGAGGTGGTTTTGAAGCTTCTCAAGTGGGTTTTGAAGCATCTCAGGTGCTTTCGAAGCTCCCGAGGTGCCTTTCGAAGCTCCCGTGGTGGCTTTTGAAGCTCCCGAGGTGGTTTTGAAGCTCCTCAAGTGGGTTTTGAAGCTTCTCAGGAGGGTTTTGAAGCTCCTGAGGTGGTTTCGAAGCTCCCGAGTTGGTTTTGAAGCTCCTCAAGTGGGTTTTGAAGCTCCTCAAGTGGGTTTCGCAGCTCCTCAGGAGGGTTTCGCAGCTCCTCAGGAGGGTTTCGCAGCTCCTCAGGAGGGTTTCGAAGCTCCTGAGGTGGTTTCGAAGGTCCTGAGGTGGTTTCGAAGCTCCTCAAGTGGCTTTCGAAGCTCCTCAAGTGGCTTTCGAAGCTCCTCAAGTGGGTTTTGAAGCATCTCAGATGCTTTCGAAGCTCCTCAAGTGGGTTTTGAAGCTCCTCAAGTGGGTTTTGAAGCTCCTCAAGTGGGTTTTGAAGCTCCTCAAGTGGGTTTTGAAGCTCCTCAAGTGGGTTTTGAAGCTCCTCAAGTGGGTTTTGAAGCTCCTCAAGTGGGTTTTGAAGCTCCTCAAGTGGGTTTTGAAGCTCCTCAAGTGGCTTTCGAAGCTCCTCAAGTGGCTTGCGAAGCTCCTCAAGTGGCTTGCGAAGCTCCTCAAGTGGCTTGCGAAGCTCCTCAAGTGGCTTGCGAAGCTCCTCAAGTGGCTTGCGAAGCTCCTCAAGTGGCTTGCGAAGCTCCTCAAGTGGCTTGCGAAGCTCCTCAAGTGGCTTGCGAAGCTCCTCAAGTGGGTTTCGAAGCTCCTCAAGTGGCTTGCGAAGCATCTCAGATGCTTTCAAAGCTCCCGCGGTGGCTTTCGAAGCTCCCGAGGTGGTTTTGAAGCTCCTCAAGTGGGTTTTGAAGCTTCTCAGGAGGGTTTCGAAGCTCCTGAGGTGGTTTGGAGGCTCCTCAGGAGGGTTTCGAAGCTCCTCAGGAGGGTTTCGAAGCTCCTGAGGTGGTTTCGAAGCTCCTCAAGTGGCTTTCGAAGCTCCTCAAGTGGCTTTCGAAGCTCCTCAAGTGGCTTTCGAAGCTCCTCAAGTGGGTTTTGAAGCATCTCAGATGCTTTCGAAGCTCCCGCGGCGGCTTTCGAAGCTCCCGAGGTGGTTTTGAAGCTCCTCAGGAGGGTTTCGAAGCTCCTCAGGAGGGTTTCGAAGCTCCTCAGGAGGGTTTCGAAGCTCCTCAGGAGGCTTTCGAAGCTCCTCAGGAGGCTTTCGAAGCTCCTCAAGTGGCTTTCGAAGCTCCTCAAGCGGGTTTTGAAGCATCTCAGATGCTTTCGAAGCTCCCGCGGTGGCTTTTGAAGCTCCTCAAGTGGGTTTTGAAGCTCCTCAAGTGGGTTTTGAAGCTCCTCATGTGGGTTTTGAAGCATCTCAGATGCTTTCGAAGCTCCCGCGGTGGCTTTCGAAGGTCCCGAGGTGGTTTTGAAGCTCCTCAAGTGGGTTTTGAAGCTTCTCAGGAGGGTTTCGAAGCTCCTGAGGTGGTTTCGAAGCTCCTCAAGTGGCTTTCGAAGCTCCTCAAGTGGCTTTCGAAGCTCCTCAGGAGGGTTTCGAAGCTCCTCAGGAGGGTTTCGAAGCTCCTCAGGAGGGTTTCGAAGCTCCTCAGGAGGGTTTCGAAGCTCCTCAGGAGGGTTTCGAAGCTCCTGAGGTGGTTTCGAAGCTCCTCAAGTGGGTTTCGAAGCTCCTCAAGTGGGTTTTGAAGCATCTCAGATGCTTTCGAAGCTCCTCGAGTGGATTTCGAAGCTCCTCAAGTGGCTTTCGAAGCTCCTCAAGTGGGTTTTGAAGCTTCTCAGATGCTTTCGAAGCTCCTCAAGTGGCTTTCGAAGCTCCTCAAGCAGGTTTTGAAGCATCTCAGATGCTTTCGAAGCTCCTGCGGTGGCTTTTGAAGCTCCTCAAGTGGGTTTTGAAGCTCCTCAAGTGGGTTTTGAAGCTCCTGAAGTGGCTTTCGAAGCTCCTCAAGTGGGTTTTGAAGCTCCTCAAGTGGGTTTTGAAGCTCCTGAAGTGGCTTTCGAAGCTCCTCAAGTGGGTTTTGAAGCATCTCAGATGCTTTCGAAGCTCCCGAGGTGGTTTTGAAGCTCCTCAGGAGGGTTTCGAAGCTCCTCAGGAGGGTTTCGAAGCTCCTCAGGAGGGTTTCGAAGCTCCTGAGGTGGTTTTGAAGCTCCTCGAGGTGGTTTTGAAGCTCCTCGAGGTGGTTTTGAAGCTCCTCGAGGTGGTTTTGAAGCTCCTCAAGTGGGTTTCGAAGCTCCTCAGGAGGGTTTTGAAGCTCCTGAGGTGGTTTCGAAGCTCCTCAAGTGGGTTTCGAAGCTCCTCAGGAGGGTTTCGAAGCTCCTGAGGTGGTTTCGAAGCTCCTCAAGTGGGTTTCGAAGCTCCTCGAGGTGGTTTTGAAGCTCCTCGAGGTGGTTTCGAAGCTCCTGAGGTGGTTTCGAAGCTCCTGAGGTGGTTTCGAAGCTCCTCAAGTGGGTTTCGAAGCTCCTCAAGTGGGTTTTGAAGCATCTCAGATGCTTTCGAAGCTCCTCGAGTGGATTTCGAAGCTCCTCAAGTGGCTTTCGAAGCTCCTCAAGTGGGTTTTGAAGCTCCTCAAGTGGGTTTTGAAGCTCCTGAAGTGGCTTTCGAAGCTCCTCAAGTGGGTTTTGAAGCTCCTCAAGTGGGTTTTGAAGCTCCTGAAGTGGCTTTCGAAGCTCCTCAAGTGGGTTTTGAAGCTCCTCAAGTGGGTTTTGAAGCTCCTGAAGTGGCTTTCGAAGCTCCTCAAGTGGGTTTTGAAGCATCTCAGATGCTTTCGAAGCTCCCGAGGTGGTTTTGAAGCTCCTCAGGAGGGTTTCGAAGCTCCTCAGGAGGGTTTCGAAGCTCCTCAGGAGGGTTTCGAAGCTCCTGAGGTGGTTTTGAAGCTCCTCGAGGTGGTTTTGAAGCTCCTCGAGGTGGTTTTGAAGCTCCTCGAGGTGGTTTTGAAGCTCCTCGAGGTGGTTTTGAAGCTCCTCAAGTGGGTTTCGAAGCTCCTCAGGAGGGTTTTGAAGCTCCTGAGGTGGTTTCGAAGCTCCTCAAGTGGGTTTCGAAGCTCCTCAGGAGGGTTTCGAAGCTCCTGAGGTGGTTTCGAAGCTCCTCAAGTGGGTTTCGAAGCTCCTCGAGGTGGTTTTGAAGCTCCTCGAGGTGGTTTCGAAGCTCCTGAGGTGGTTTCGAAGCTCCTGAGGTGGTTTCGAAGCTCCTCAAGTGGGTTTCGAAGCTCCTCAAGTGGGTTTTGAAGCATCTCAGATGCTTTCGAAGCTCCTCGAGTGGATTTCGAAGCTCCTCAAGTGGCTTTCGAAGCTCCTCAAGTGGGTTTTGAAGCTTCTCAGATGCTTTCGAAGCTCCTCAAGTGGCTTTCGAAGCTCCTCAAGCAGGTTTTGAAGCATCTCAGATGCTTTCGAAGCTCCTGCGGTGGCTTTCGAAGCTCCTCAAGTGGGTTTTGAAGCTCCTGAAGTGGCTTTCGAAGCTCCTCAAGTGGGTTTTGAAGCATCTCAGATGCTTTCGAAGCTCCCGAGGTGGTTTTGAAGCTCTTCAAGTGGGTTTCGAAGCTCCTCAGGAGGGTTTTGAAGCTCCTCGAGGTGGTTTTGAAGCTCCTCGAGGTGGTTTTGAAGCATCTCAGATGCTTTCGAAGCTCCTCGAGTGGATTTCGAAGCTCCTCAAGTGGCTTTCGAAGCTCCTCAAGTGGGTTTTGAAGCTTCTCAGATGCTTTCGAAGCTCCTCAAGTGGCTTTCGAAGCTCCTCAAGCAGGTTTTGAAGCATCTCAGATGCTTTCGAAGCTCCTGCGGTGGCTTTTGAAGCTCCTCAAGTGGGTTTTGAAGCTCCTCAAGTGGGTTTTGAAGCTCCTGAAGTGGCTTTCGAAGCTCCTCAAGTGGGTTTTGAAGCTCCTCAAGTGGGTTTTGAAGCTCCTGAAGTGGCTTTCGAAGCTCCTCAAGTGGGTTTTGAAGCATCTCAGATGCTTTCGAAGCTCCCGAGGTGGTTTTGAAGCTCCTCAGGAGGGTTTCGAAGCTCCTCAGGAGGGTTTCGAAGCTCCTCAGGAGGGTTTCGAAGCTCCTGAGGTGGTTTTGAAGCTCCTCGAGGTGGTTTTGAAGCTCCTCGAGGTGGTTTTGAAGCTCCTCGAGGTGGTTTTGAAGCTCCTCAAGTGGGTTTCGAAGCTCCTCAGGAGGGTTTTGAAGCTCCTGAGGTGGTTTCGAAGCTCCTCAAGTGGGTTTCGAAGCTCCTCAGGAGGGTTTCGAAGCTCCTGAGGTGGTTTCGAAGCTCCTCAAGTGGGTTTCGAAGCTCCTCGAGGTGGTTTTGAAGCTCCTCGAGGTGGTTTCGAAGCTCCTGAGGTGGTTTCGAAGCTCCTGAGGTGGTTTCGAAGCTCCTCAAGTGGGTTTCGAAGCTCCTCAAGTGGGTTTTGAAGCATCTCAGATGCTTTCGAAGCTCCTCGAGTGGATTTCGAAGCTCCTCAAGTGGCTTTCGAAGCTCCTCAAGTGGGTTTTGAAGCTTCTCAGATGCTTTCGAAGCTCCTCAAGTGGCTTTCGAAGCTCCTCAAGCAGGTTTTGAAGCATCTCAGATGCTTTCGAAGCTCCTGCGGTGGCTTTCGAAGCTCCTCAAGTGGGTTTTGAAGCTCCTGAAGTGGCTTTCGAAGCTCCTCAAGTGGGTTTTGAAGCATCTCAGATGCTTTCGAAGCTCCCGAGGTGGTTTTGAAGCTCTTCAAGTGGGTTTCGAAGCTCCTCAGGAGGGTTTTGAAGCTCCTCGAGGTGGTTTTGAAGCTCCTCGAGGTGGTTTTGAAGCATCTCAGATGCTTTCGAAGCTCCTCGAGTGGATTTCGAAGCTCCTCAAGTGGCTTTCGAAGCTCCTCAAGTGGGTTTTGAAGCTTCTCAGATGCTTTCGAAGCTCCTCAAGTGGCTTTCGAAGCTCCTCAAGCAGGTTTTGAAGCATCTCAGATGCTTTCGAAGCTCCTGCGGTGGCTTTTGAAGCTCCTCAAGTGGGTTTTGAAGCTCCTCAAGTGGGTTTTGAAGCTCCTGAAGTGGCTTTCGAAGCTCCTCAAGTGGGTTTTGAAGCTCCTCAAGTGGGTTTTGAAGCTCCTGAAGTGGCTTTCGAAGCTCCTCAAGTGGGTTTTGAAGCATCTCAGATGCTTTCGAAGCTCCCGAGGTGGTTTTGAAGCTCCTCAGGAGGGTTTCGAAGCTCCTCAGGAGGGTTTCGAAGCTCCTCAGGAGGGTTTCGAAGCTCCTGAGGTGGTTTTGAAGCTCCTCGAGGTGGTTTTGAAGCTCCTCGAGGTGGTTTTGAAGCTCCTCGAGGTGGTTTTGAAGCTCCTCAAGTGGGTTTCGAAGCTCCTCAGGAGGGTTTTGAAGCTCCTGAGGTGGTTTCGAAGCTCCTCAAGTGGGTTTCGAAGCTCCTCAGGAGGGTTTCGAAGCTCCTGAGGTGGTTTCGAAGCTCCTCAAGTGGGTTTCGAAGCTCCTCGAGGTGGTTTTGAAGCTCCTCGAGGTGGTTTCGAAGCTCCTGAGGTGGTTTCGAAGCTCCTGAGGTGGTTTCGAAGCTCCTCAAGTGGGTTTCGAAGCTCCTCAAGTGGGTTTTGAAGCATCTCAGATGCTTTCGAAGCTCCTCGAGTGGATTTCGAAGCTCCTCAAGTGGCTTTCGAAGCTCCTCAAGTGGGTTTTGAAGCTTCTCAGATGCTTTCGAAGCTCCTCAAGTGGCTTTCGAAGCTCCTCAAGCAGGTTTTGAAGCATCTCAGATGCTTTCGAAGCTCCTGCGGTGGCTTTCGAAGCTCCTCAAGTGGGTTTTGAAGCTCCTGAAGTGGCTTTCGAAGCTCCTCAAGTGGGTTTTGAAGCATCTCAGATGCTTTCGAAGCTCCCGAGGTGGTTTTGAAGCTCTTCAAGTGGGTTTCGAAGCTCCTCAGGAGGGTTTTGAAGCTCCTCGAGGTGGTTTTGAAGCTCCTCGAGGTGGTTTTGAAGCTCCTCAAGTGGGTTTCGAAGCTCCTCAGGAGGGTTTTGAAGCTCCTGAGGTGGTTTCGAAGCTCCTCATGTGTGTTTTGAAGCTCCTCAAGTGGGTTTCGAAGCATCTCAGATGCTTCCGAAGCTCCCGCGGCGCCTTTGGCCACCGCCCTCCTCTCCCTGTCCCGCAGCTCCTACCTCCACTGCGAATGGGCCACCATCTCCCAACTGGAGAAGGACAAACGGATCCACCAGAAGCTCAAACGTTTCAAGACCAAGATGAGCCAGATGCGCCATTTCTTCCACGAGGTGAGTTGAGGGGTTTGGGGGGCGGGAGGGGGGACACACACGGACGCTCCCGGTGGCTTGAACTTTGGAGAAGACCTTTCTCCACCCTTTTTTTTTTTTTGGTTTTTTTTGACTCTTTTCAAGGACGACGAACCCTTCAACCCCGACTACGTGGAGGTCGATCGCATCTTGGACGAGTCCCACGGCGTCGATAAGGACAACGGGGAGGTGAGGACCTTCTCCAAGTGGAACCCCGGTGGCCTCCTGGCATCACGTTCTCCGCCTCTCGAGGTCCTTTTTTTTTTTTATTTATTTTTTTTTTTTCTCCACGGATCTTCTAGCCCGTCGTCTACTACCTGGTCAAGTGGTGCTCCTTGCCCTACGAGGACAGCACCTGGGAGCTCAAGGAGGACGTGGACGAGGGCAAAATCGACGACTTCAAGAGGATCCAGGCCCGACCTCCCGACCTCAAGCGCTTGGTGAGACGCCCGACGCCTCCTCTCCACCTCCGAGGGGCCCCGGGAGCCGGCCTCGGGCCTGCGGGGACCTCCACCGCTCGGCTTGGGGCCTCCACCGCTCGGCTTGGAGCTTCTAAGGGGGGTTTGGACCTTCTAGTGGGGGTTTTGGAGCTTCTAGTGGTGGGTTGGGGCCTCCAGGTCTTGGGTTTAATCTCCAGGTCTTGGTTTGGGGCCTCCAGGTCTTGGTTTGGGGCCTCCAGGTCTTGGGTTTGATCTCCAGGTCTTGGGTTTGGAGCTTCTAGGGGGGGTTTGGACCTTGTAATGGGGGTTTTGGAGCTTCTAGTGGTGGGTTGGGGCCTCCAGGTCTTGGGTTGAGGCCTCCAGGTCTTGGGTTTGATCTCCAGGTCTTGGGTTTGGTGCTTCTAGGGGGGGTTTGGACCTTCTAGTGGGGGTTTTGGAGCTTCTAGTGGTGGGTTGGGGCCTCCAGGTCTTGGGTTGAGGCCTCCAGGTCTTGGGTTTGACCTCCAGGGCTTGGGTTTGGAGCTTCTAAGGGGGGTTTGGACCTTCTAGTGGGGGTTTTGGAGCTTCTAGTGGTGGGTTGGGGCCTCCAGGTCTTGGGTTTGACCTCCAGGGCTTGGGTTTGGAGCTTCTAAGGGGTGTTGGACCTTCTAATGGGGGTTTTGGAGTTTCTAGTGGCGGGTTGGGGCCTCCAGGTCTTCGGTTTGACCTCCAGGTCTTGGGTTTGGAGCTTCTAAGGGGGGTTTGGACCTTCTAATGGGGGTTTTGGAGTTTCTACTGGCGGGTTGGGGCCTCCAGGTCTTGGGTTTGACCTCCAGGTCTTGGTTTGGGGCCTCCAGGTCTTGGGTTTGATCTCCAGGGCTTGGTTTTGGAGCTTCTAGGGGGGGTTTGGACCTTCTAATGGGGGTTTTGGAGCTTCTAGTGGTGGGTTGGGGCCTCCAGGTCTTGGGTTGAGACCTCCAGGTCTTGGGTTTGACCTCCAGGGCTTGGGTTTGGAGCTTCTAGGGGGGGTTTGGACCTTCTAATGGGGGTTTTGGAGCTTCTAGTGGTGGGTTGGGGCCTCCAGGTCTTGGGTTGAGGCCTCCAGGTCTTCGGTTTGACATCCAGGGCTTGGGTTTGGTGCTTCTAAGGGGGTTTTGGGACCTTCTAGTGGGGGTTTTGGAGCTTCTAGTGGTGGGTTGGGGCCTCCAGGTCTTGGGTTTGATCTCCAGGTCTTGGTTTGGGGCCTCCAGGTCTTGGGTTTGATCTCCAGGTCTTGGTTTTGGAGCTTCTAGGGGGGGTTTGGACCTTGTAATGGGGGTTTTGGAGCTTCTAGTTGCGGGTTGGGGCCTCCAGGTCTTGGGTTGAGGCCTCCAGGTCTTCGATTTGACATCCAGGGCTTGGGTTTGGTGCTTCTAAGGGGGGTTTGGGACCTTCTAATGGGGGTTTTGGAGCTTCTAGTGGTGGTTTGGGGCCTCCAGGTCTTGGGTTGAGGCCTCCAGGTCTTGGGTTTGATCTCCAGGTCTTGGTTTTGGAGCTTCTAGGGGGGGTTTGGACCTTGTAATGGGGGTTTTGGAGCTTCTAGTGGCGGTTTGGGGCCTCCAGGTCATGGGTTTGACCTCCAGGGCTTGGGTTTGGAGCTTCTAAGGGGGGTTTGGGACCTTCTAATGGGGGTTTTGGAGCTTCTGCTGGTGGGTTGGGGCCTCCAGGTCTTGGGTTGTGGCCTCCAGGTCTTGGGTTGGGGCCTCCAGGTCTTGGGTTGGGGCCTCCAGGTCTTGGTTTGAGGCTTCCAGGTCTTGGTTTGGGGCCTCTAGGTCTTGGGTTTGATCTCCAGGGCTTGGGTTTGGTGCTTCTAGTGGGGGTTGGACCTTCTAATGGGGGTTTTGGTGTTTCTACTGGTGGGTTGGGGCCTCCAGGTCTTGGTTTGGGGCCTCCAGGTCTTGGTTTGGGGCCTCCAGGTCTTGGTTTGGGGCCTCCAGGTCTTGGTTTGGGGCCTCCAGGTCTTGGTTTGGGGCCTCCAGGTCTTGGGTTTGATCTCCAGGTCTTGGGTTTGGAGCTTCTAGGGGGGGTTGGGACCTTCTAGTGGGGGTTTTGGAGCTTCTAGTGGTGGTTTGGGGCCTCCAGGTCTTGGGTTGAGGCCTCCAGGTCTTCGGTTTGACCTCCAGGGCTTGGGTTTGGTGCTTCTAAGGGGGGTTTGGGACCTTCTAGTGGGGGTTTTGGAGCTTCTACTGGTGGGTTGGGGCCTCCAGGTCTTGGGTTTGATCTCCAGGTCTTGGTTTGGGGCCTCCAGGTCTTGGTTTGGGGCCTCCAGGTCTTGGGTTTGATCTCCAGGTCTTGGGTTTGGAGCTTCTAGGAGGGGTTTGGACCTTCTAGTGGGGGTTTTGGAGCTTCTACTGGCGGGTTGGGGCCTCCAGGTCTTGGGTTGAGACCTCCAGGTCTTGGGTTTGACCTCCAGGTCTTGGGTTTGGAGCTTCTAAGGGGGGTTTGGGACCTTCTAATGGGGGTTTTGGAGCTTCTAGTGGTGGGTTGGGGCCTCCAGGTCTTGGGTTGAGGCCTCCAGGTCTTCGGTTTGACCTCCAGGGCTTGGGTTTGGAGCTTCTAAGGGGGGTTTGGGACCTTCTAGTGGGGGTTTTGGAGCTTCTAGTGGTGGTTTGGGGCCTCCAGGTCTTGGGTTTGATCTCCAGGGCTTGGGTTTGGAGCTTCTAGGGGGGGGTTGGACCTTCTAATGGGGGTTTTGGAGCTTCTAGTGGCGGGTTGGGGCCTCCAGGTCATGGGTTTGACCTCCAGGGCTTGGGTTTGGAGCTTCTAAGGGGGGTTTGGGACCTTCTAATGGGGGTTTTGGAGCTTCTAGTGGCGGGTTGGGGCCTCCAGGTCATGGGTTTGACCTCCAGGGCTTGGGTTTGGAGCTTCTAAGGGGGGTTTGGGACCTTCTAATGGGGGTTTTGGAGCTTCTACTGGTGGGTTGGGGCCTCCAGGTCTTGGATTGAGGCCTCCAGGTCTTGGTTTGGGGCCTCCAGGTCTTGGTTTGGGGCCTCCAGGTCTTGGGTTTGATCTCCAGGTCTTGGTTTTGGAGCTTCTAGGGGGGGTTTGGACCTTCTAATGGGGGTTTTGGAGCTTCTAGTGGGGGTTTGGGGCCTCCAGGGCTTGGGTTGGGGCCTCCCGGTCTTGGTTTTGACCTCCAGACCTTGGGTTTCATCTTCTAGTGGGGGTTTGGGACCTTCTAGTGGGGGTTTGGGGGCTCCAGGTCTTGGGTTTCACCTTCTAGTGGGGGTTTTGGAGCTTCTAGTGGGGGTTTGGGGCCTCCAGGTCGTAGTTTTGGGTCTCCAGGTCTTGGTTTTGGAGCTTCTAGTTGGGGTGTTGGGCCTCCAGGTCTTGGGTTGGGGCCTCCAGGTCTTGGGTTGGGGCCTCCAGGTCTTGATTTGGGAGCTTCTTGTGGGGGTTTGGGGCCTCCAGGTCTTGGGTTTGACCTTCTAGTGGGGCTTTGGGACCTTCTAGTGGAGGTTTTGGATCTCCAGGTCTTGGGTTTCACCATCTAGTGGAGGTTTGGGACCTTCTAGTGGTGGTTTGGGGCCTCCAGGTCTTGGTTTGGGGCCTCCAGGTCTTGGTTTGGGGCCTCCAGGTCTTGATTTTGACCTCCAGGTCTTGGGTTTGGAGCTTCTAGTGGGGGTTTGGACCTTCTAATGGTGGTTTTGGGCCTGCAGGTCTTGGGTTTCACCTTCTAGTGGGGGTTTGGGACCTTCTAGTGGTGGTTTGGGGCCTTCAGGTCTTGGTTTGGGGCCTCCAGGTCTTGGGTTTGACCTCCAGGTCTTGGGTTTGGAGCTTTTAGGGGGGGGGTTGGACCTTCTCATGGTGGTTTTGGACCTTCTAGTGGTGGTTTTGGGTCTCCAGGTCTTGGGTTTGACCTTCTTGTGGTGGTTTTGGACCTTCTCGTGGAGGTTTTGAACCTCCAGGTGGTGGGTTTGGACCTCCAGGTGGTGGGTTTGGACCTCCTGGACCGTCCGGGTTGTCCACGTCCCCCGTTTCTCCTCCAGCCTCGCCCTCAAGCCGGGAGCTGGAAGAAGCTGGAGCTCTCGCACGAGTACAAGAACCACAATCAGCTCCGCGAGTACCAGCTCGAAGGGGTCAACTGGCTGCTCTTCAACTGGTACAACAGGTGGGTGCTGGAGCTCCACCAGGAGAAGGTCCTCAGGGGGCTTTGGAGCTTCTCAAGTTGGGTTTGGAGCTTCTCAAGTTGCGTTTGGAGCTTCTCAGGGGGGTTTTGGAGCTTCTCAAGTTGCGTTTGGAGCTTCTCAGGGGGGTTTTGGAGCTTCTCAGGGGGGTTTGGAGCTTCTCAAGTTGCGTTTGGAGCTTCTCAGGGGGGTTTTGGAGCTTCTCAGGGGGGTTTTGGAGCTTCTCAGGGGGGTTTTGGAGCTTCTCAGGGGGGTTTGGAGCTTCTCAAGTTGGGTTTGGAGCTTCTCAGGGGGGTTTTGGAGCTTCTCGGGGGGGTTTTGGAGCTTCTCAGGGGGTTTTGAGCTTCTCAGGAGGGTTTTGGAGCTTCTCAGGGGGGTTTTGGAGCTTCTCAGGGGGGTTTTGGAGCTTCTCAGGAGGGTTTGGAGCTTCTCAGGAGGGTTTTGGAGCTTCTCTGGGGGGTTTTGGAGCTTCTCAGGGGGGTTTTGGAGCTTCTCAGGGGGGTTTTGGAGCTTCTCAGGGGGGGTTTGAGCTTCTCAGGAGGGTTTTGGAGCTTCTCAGGGGGGTTTGGAGCTTCTCAGGAGGGTTTGGAGCTTCTCAGGGGGTTTTGGAGCTTCTCAGGGGGGTTTGGAGCTTCTCAAGTTGGGTTTGGAGCTTCTCAGGGGGGTTTGGAGCTTCTCAGGGGGGTTTTGGAGCTTCTCAGGAGGGTTTGGAGCTTCTCAGGGGGGTTTTGGAGCTTCTCAGGGGGTTTTGGAGCTTCTCAGGGGGGTTTTGGAGCTTCTCAGGGGGGTTTTGGAGCTTCTCAGGGGGTTTTGGAGCTTCTCAGGGGGGTTTGGAGCTTCTCAAGTTGGGTTTGGAGCTTCTCAGGGGGGTTTGGAGCTTCTCAAGTTGCGTTTGGAGCTTCTCAAGTTCGGTTTGGAGCTTCTCAGGGGGGTTTTGGAGCTTCTCAGGGGGGTTTTGGAGCTTCTCAGGGGGGTTTGGAGCTTCTCAGGGGGGGTTTGGAGCTTCTCAGGGGGGTTTTGGAGCTTCTCAGGGGGGTTTTGGAGCTTCCCAAGTTGGGTTTGGAGCTTCTCTGGGGGGTTTTGGAGCTTCTCAGGGGGGTTTGGAGCTTCTCAAGTTGGGTTTGGAGCTTCTCAGGGGGGTTTTGGAGCTTCTCAGGGGGGTTTTGGAGCTTCTCAGGGGGGTTTTGGAGCTTCTCAGGGTGGTTTTGGAGCTTCTCAGGGGGGTTTTGAGCTTCTCAGGAGGGTTTTGGAGCTTCTCAGGGGGGTTTGGAGCTTCTCAGGAGGGTTTGGAGCTTCTCAGGAGGGTTTGGAGCTTCTCAGGGGGGTTTTGGAGCTTCTCAGGGGGGTTTGGAGCTTCTCAAGTTGGGTTTGGAGCTTCTCAGGGGGGTTTTGGAGCTTCTCAGGGGGGTTTGGAGCTTCTCAGGGGGGGTTTGGAGCTTCTCAGGGGGGGTTTGGAGCTTCTCAGGGGGGTTTTGGAGCTTCTCAGGGGGGTTTTGGAGCTTCTCGGGAGGGTTTGGAGCTTCTCAGGAGGGTTTTGGAGCTTCTCGGGAGGGTTTGGAGCTTCTCAGGAGGGTTTTGGAGCTTCTCAGGAGGGTTTTGGAGCTTCTCAGGAGGGTTTGGAGCTTCTCAGGGGGGTTTGGAGCTTCTCAGGGGGGTTTTGGAGCTTCTCAGGAGGGTTTTGGAGCTTCTCGGGGGGGTTTGGAGCTTCTCGGGAGGGTTTGGAGCTTCTCAGGGGGGTTTCGAAGCTCCTCAGGTGGATTTTGAAGCTTCTCTGATGGTTTCTTGAGGTTCTTAGATGGATTTTGAAGCTTCTCAGATGATTTCGAAGCTCCTCAGGTGGATTTTGAAGCTTCTCTGATGGTTTCTTGAGGTTCATAGATGGATTTCGAAGCTTCTCAGATGGTTTCGAAGCTCCTCAGGTGGATTTTGAAGCTTCTCTGATGGTTTTTTGAGCATCCGAGGTGCCTTTTTGAGCTTCCGAGGTGGCTTTCGAAGCTTCTCTGATGGTTTCGAAGCTCCTCAGGTGGATTTTGAAGCTTCTCTGATGGTTTCGAAGCTCCTCAGGTGGATTTTGAAGCTTCTCTGATGGTTTCTTGAGGTTCTTAGGTGGCTTTTTGAGCTTCTGAGGTGGCTTTTTGAGCTTCCGAGGGGCTTTCGAAGCTCCTCAGGTGGATTTTTAAGCTTCTCTGATGGTTTCTTGAGGTTCTTAGATGGATTTTGAAGCTTCTCAGATGATTTCGAAGCTCCTCAGGTGGATTTTGAAGCTTCTCTGATGGTTTCTTGAGGTTCTTAGATGGATTTTGAAGCTTCTCAGATGATTTCGAAGCTCCTCAGGTGGATTTTGAAGCTTCTCTGATGGTTTCTTGAGGTTCATAGATGGATTTCGAAGCTTCTCAGATGGTTTCGAAGCTCCTCAGGTGGATTTTGAAGCTTCTCTGATGGTTTTTTGAGCATCCGAGGTGCCTTTTTGAGCTTCCGAGGTGGCTTTCGAAGCTTCTCAGATGGTTTCGAAGCTCCTCAGGTGGATTTTGAAGCTTCTCTGATGGTTTCGAAGCTCCTCAGGTGGATTTTGAAGCTTCTCTGATGGTTTCTTGAGGTTCTTAGGTGGCTTTTTGAGCTTCCGAGGTGGCTTTTTGAGCTTCCGAGGGGCTTTCGAAGCTCCTCAGGTGGATTTTTAAGCTTCTCTGATGGTTTCTTGAGGTTCTTAGATGGATTTTGAAGCTTCTCAGATGATTTCGAAGCTCCTCAGGTGGATTTTGAAGCTTCTCTGATGGTTTCTTGAGCTTCTTAGATGGATTTTGAAGCTTCTCAGATGATTTCGAAGCTCCTCAGGTGGATTTTGAAGCTTCTCTGATGTTTTTTTGAGCTTCCGAGGTGCCTTTTTGAGCTTCCGAGGTGCCTTTTTGACCATCCGAGGTGCCTTTTTGAGCTCCTCGCCTGGTCTCCGAGCTTCTCCGATGCCTCCCGCGATCCCTTTCCGGAGCTTCTCGTCCCCCTCCCTCTTTTCCCGCAGGCAGAACTGCATCCTGGCCGACGAGATGGGCCTGGGCAAGACCATCCAGTCCATCGCTTTTCTCCAAGAGGTCCACGCCGTGGGCGTCCGCGGACCCTTCTTGGTCATCGCTCCCCTCTCCACCATCACCAACTGGGAGCGAGAGTTCTCCACCTGGACCCAGATGAACAGCATCGTCTACCACGGCAGCTTGGCCTCCCGGCAGATGATCCAACAGTACGAGATGTACTGCAAGGACCCCAGGGTGAGGACCACGGGGCGCTTGGGACCTTCTCGGCAGGGTTTGGAGCTCCTCCAGTTCATTTAGAACCTCCTCGAGTGGGATTTGGAGCTTCTCGGGAGGGTTTTGGGGCTTCTCGGGAGGGTTGGGAGATCCTCAAGTTCATTTAGAACCTCCTCGAGTGGGTTTTGGAGCTTCTCGGGAGGGTTGGGAGATCCTCAAGTTCATTTAGAACCTCCTCGAGTTCATTTAGAACCTCCTCGAGTTCATTTAGATGCTTCTCAGGGGGGTTTTGGAGCTTCTCGGGAGGGTTGGGAGATCCTCAAGTTCATTTAGAACCTCCTCGAGTTCATTTAGATGCTTCTCAGGGGGGTTTTGGAGCTTCTCAGGAGGGTTTGGAGCTCCTCAAGTTGGTTTAGAACCTTCTCGAGTTCATTTAGATGCTTCTCAGGGGGGTTTTGGAGCTTCTCAGGGGGGTTTGGAGCTCCTCAAGTTGGTTTAGAACCTTCTCGAGTTCATTTAGATGCTTCTCAGGGGGGTTTTGGAGCTTCTCAGGAGGGTTTGGAGCTCCTCAAGTTGGTTTAGAACCTTCTCGAGTTCATTTAGATGCTTCTCAGGGGGGTTTTGGAGCTTCTCAGGGGGGTTTGGAGCTCCTCAAGTTGGTTTAGAACCTCCTCGAGTTCATTTAGATGCTTCTCAGGGGGGTTTTGGAGCTTCTCAGGGGGATTTGGAGCTCCTCAAGTTCATTTAGAACCTCCTCGAGTTCATTTAGATGCTTCTCAGGGGGGTTTTGGAGCTTCTCAGGAGGGTTTGGAGCTCCTCAAGTTGGTTTAGAACCTCCTGGAGTTCATTTAGATGCTTCTCAGGGGGGTTTTGGAGCTTCTCGGGAGGGTTTGGAGCTCCTCAAGTTGGTTTAGAACCTCCTCGAGTTCATTTAGATGCTTCTCAGGGGGGTTTTGGAGCTTCTCGGGAGGGTTTGGAGATCCTCAAGTTGGTTTAGAACCTCCTCGAGTTCATTTAGATGCTTCTCAGGGGGGTTTTGGAGCTTCTTAGGAGGGTTTGGAGCTCCTCAAGTTGGTTTAGAACCTCCTCGAGTTCATTTAGATGCTTCTCAGGGGGGTTTTGGAGCTTCTCAGGAGGGTTTGGAGCTCCTCGAGTTGGTTTAGAACCTCCTCAAGTTCATTTAGATGCTTCTCAGGGGGGTTTTGGAGCTTCTCGGGAGGGTTTGGAGCTCCTCAAGTTGGTTTTGAAGCCTCTCAGGGGGGTTTGGAGCTCCTCGAGTTCATTTAGAAGCTTCTCAGGGGGGTTTTGGAGCTTCTCGGGGGGGTTTTGGAGCTTCTCAGGAGGGTTTGGAGCTCCTCAAGTTGGGTTTGAGGCTTCTCAGGTGGATTTGAAGCTTCTCACGTTCATTTAGAAGCTTCTCAGGGGGGTTTGGAGCTTCTCAGGGGGGTTTGGAGCTTCTCAGGGGGGTTTGGAGCTTCTCAGGGGGGTTTGGAGCTTCTCAGGGGGGTTTTGGAGCTTCTCAGGGGGGTTTGGAGCTTCTCAGGGGGGTTTTGGAGCTTCTCTGGGGGGTTTTGGAGCTTCTCTGGGGGGTTTTGGAGCTTCTCTGGGGGGTTTTGGAGCTTCTCGGGAGGGTTTGGAGCTTCTCCGGGGGGTTTTGGAGCTTCTCAGTTGGGTTTGAAGCTCCTCAAGTTGATTTCGAAGCTTCTCAAGGGCCTTTCGAAGCCTCCGAGGTCTCTTTCCGCCCCCGTCTTCTCCAGGGCCGCCTCATCCCCGGCGCCTACAAGTTCGACGCCCTCATCACGACCTTCGAGATGATCCTTTCCGATTGTCCCGAGCTGCGGGAGATCGAGTGGCGCTGCGTCATCATCGACGAGGCCCATCGCCTCAAGAACCGCAACTGCAAGCTCCTCGACAGCCTCAAGCACATGGACCTGGTGAGGAGAAGGCCCTGGGGCCTCTCCGGGACCTTCTCCGGGGGGTTGGAGCTCGTTCCGTGGGGTCTTGGTGGCATCTGGAGGGGGGTTTGAGCTCATTCCGAGGGGTCTTGGTGGCATCTGGAGGAGTTTGAGCTCATTCCGAGGGGTCTTGGTGGCATCTGGAGGGGGTTTGAGCTCATTCCGTGGGTCTTGGTGGCATCTGGAGGGGGTTTGAGCTCATTCCGTGGGTCTTGGTGGCATCTGGAGGGGGTTTGAGCTCATTCCGAGGGGTCTTGGTGGCATCTGGAGGGGGTTTGAGCTCATTCCGAGGGGTCTTGGTGGCATCTGGAGGGGTTGGAGCTCATTCCGAGGGGTCTTGGTGGCATCTGGAGGGGTTGGAGCTCATTCCGAGGGGTCTTGGTGGCATCTGGAGGGGGTTTGAGCTCATTCCATGGGGTCTTGGTGGCATCTGTAGGGGGTTTGAGCTCATTCCGAGGGGTCTTGGTGGCATCTGGAGGAGTTTGAGCACATTCCGAGGGGTCTTGGTGGCACCTGGAGGGGGTTTGAGCTCATTCCGTGGGTCTTGGTGGCATCTGGAGGGGGTTTGAGCTCATTCCGAGGGGTCTTGGTGGCATCTGGAGGAGTTTGAGCACATTCCAAGGGGTCTTGGTGGCACCTGGAGGGGGTTTGAGCTCATTCCGAGGGGTCTTGGTGGCATCTGGAGGGGGTTTGAGCTCATTCCGTGGGTCTTGGTGGCATCTGGAGGGGGTTTGAGCTCATTCCGAGGGGTCTTGGTGGCATCTGGAGGGGGTTTGAGCTCATTCCGAGGGGTCTTGGTGGCATCTGGAGGGGTTTGAGCTCATTCCGAGGGGTCTTGGTGGCATCTGGAGGGGGTTTGAGCTTATTCCGAGGGGTCTTGGTGGCATCTGGAGGGGGTTTGAGCTCATTCCGAGGGGTCTTGGTGGCATCTGGAGGGGGTTTGAGCTCATTCCGTGGGTCTTGGTGGCATCTGGAGGGGGTTTGAGCTCATTCCGAGGGGTCTTGGTGGCATCTGGAGGGGGTTTGAGCTCATTCCGAGGGGTCTTGGTGGCATCTGGAGGGGTTGGAGCTCATTCCGAGGGGTCTTGGTGGCATCTGGAGGGGTTTGAGCTCATTCCGAGGGGTCTTGGTGGCATCTGGAGGGGGTTTGAGCTCATTCCATGGGGTCTTGGTGGCATCTGTAGGGGGTTTGAGCTCATTCCGAGGGGTCTTGGTGGCACCTGGAGGGGGTTTGAGCTCATTCTGAGGGGTCTTGGTGGCATCTGGAGGGGGTTTGAGCTCATTCCGAGGGGTCTTGGTGGCACCTGGAGGGGGTTTGAGCTCATTCTGAGGGGTCTTGGTGGCATCTGGAGGGGGTTTGAGCTCATTCCATGGGTTTTGGTGGCATCTGGAGGGGGTTTGTGCTCATTCTGAGGGGTCTTGGTGGCACCTGGAGGGGGTTTGAGCTCATTCTGAGGGGTCTTGGTGGCATCTGGAGGGGGTTTGAGCTCATTCCATGGGTTTTGGTGGCATCTGGAGGGGGTTTGAGCTCATTCCATGGGTCTTGGTGGCACCTGGAGGGGGTTTGAGCTCATTCCGAGGGGTCTTGGTGGCACCTGGAGGGGGTTTGAGCTCATTCCGAGGGGTCTTGGTGGCACCTGGAGGGGGTTTGAGCTCATTCTGAGGGGTCTTGGTGGCACCTGGAGGGGGTTTGAGCTCATTCCGTGGGGTCTTGGTGGCATCTGGAGGGGGTTTGAGCTCATTCCATGGGTTTTGGTGGCATCTGGAGGGGGTTTGAGCTCATTCCATGGGTCTTGGTGGCACCTGGAGGGGGTTTGAGCTCATTCTGAGGGGTTTTGGTGGCATCTGGAGGGGGTTTGAGCTCATTCTGAGGGGTCTTGGTGGCACCTGGAGGGGGTTTGAGCTCATTCCGTGGGGTCTTGGTGGCATCTGGAGGGGGTTTGAGCTCATTCCATGGGTCTTGGTGGCATCTGGAGGGCTTCGAGCTCCTCTTTTCGCCTCCTGGTGGCCCCTGGAGACCTTCAGCCTCTCTCTCCTTGGTCCTCAGGAGCACAAGGTCCTCTTGACGGGCACCCCCCTGCAGAACACGGTCGAGGAGCTCTTCAGTCTTCTCCACTTCTTGGAACCTTCTCAGTTCCCCTCGGAAGCCGAGTTCCTCAAGGACTTCGGAGACCTCAAGACCGAGGAGCAGGTGAGACCTTCCTGAAGGTCTTTGGACCTTCTCGCGGCGCTTTTGGACCTTCTCGAGGTGCCTTTGGACCTTCTCGAGGTGCCTTTGGACCTTCTAGAGGTGGTTTTAGACTTCTCATGGTGGTTTAGACCTTCTAGAGGTGCTTTTGGAGCTTCTAGTGGGGGTTTTGGACCTTCTCGAGGTGCTTTTGGACCTCCTAGAGATGGTTTAGATCTTCTCGAGGCGCTTTTGGAGCTTCTCGAGGCGCTTTTGGAGCTTCTCGAGGCGCTTTTGGACCTTCTCGAGGCGGTTTAGATCTTCTAAAGGTCCTTTTGGACCTTCTAGAGGTGGTTTAGACCTTCTCGTGGTGGTTTTTGAGCTTCTTGTGGTGGTTTTGGACCTTCTAGTGGTGATTTAGACCTTCTCGAGGTGCTTTTAGACCTTTTAGATGTGGTTTTGGACCTTCTAGAGGTGGTTTAGACCTTCTCGTGGTGCTTTTGGAGCTTCTCATGGTGGTTCAGGCCTCCTAGAAGAGAGTTAGGACCTTCTTGAGGCGCTTTTGGACCTTCTCGAGGCGCTTTTGGACCTTCTTAAGGCGGTTTAGATCTTCTCAAGGTCCTTTTGGACCTTCTAGAGGTGGTTTAGACCTTCTCGTGGTGGTTTTTGAGCTTCTCGTGGTGGTTTTGCACATTCTAGTGGTGCTTTAGACCTTCTTGAGGCGCTTTCGGACCTTCTAGAGGTGCTTTTGGAGCTCCTCGTTGTGGGTTTGAAGCTTCTCGAGGTGCTTTTGGACCTTCTCGAGGTGCTTTTGGACCTTCTCGAGGTGCTTTTGGACCTTCTCGAGGCGCTTTAGGACCTTCTCGAGGTGCTTTTGGACCTTCTCGAGGCGCTTTTGGACCTTCTCGAGGCGCTTTTGGACCTTCTCGAGGCGCTTTTGGACCTTCTCGAGGCGCTTTTGGACCTTCTCGAGGCGCTTTTGGACCTTCTCGAGGCGCTTTTGGACCTTCTCGAGGCGCTTTTGGACCTTCTCGAGGCGCTTTTGGACCTTCTCGAGGCGCTTTTGGACCTTCTCGAGGCGCTTTTGGACCTTCTCGAGGCGCTTTCGGACCTTCTCGAGGCGCTTTCGGACCTTCTCGAGGCGCTTTTGGAGCTTCTCGTGGTGGGTTTGAAGCTTCTCGAGGTGCTTTTGGAGCTTCTCGTTGTGGGTTTGAAGCTTCTCGAGGTGCTTTTGGACCTTCTCGAGGTGCTTTTGGACCTTCTAGAGATGGTTTAGACCTTCTCGAGGTGCTTTTTTACCTTCTCGAGGTGCTTTTTTACCTTCTCGAGGCGCTTTTTTACCTTCTCGAGGCGCTTTTGGACCTTCTCGAGATGGTTTAGACCTTCTTGAGGTGCTTTTGGACCTTCCCGAGGTGGTTTAGACCTTCTCGAGGCGCTTTCGGACCTTCTAGAGGTGCTTTTGGAGCTTCTCGAGGCGCTTTTGGACCTTCTCGAGGCGCTTTTGGACCTTCTCGAGGCGCTTTTGGACCTTCTCGAGGCGCTTTTGGACCTTCTCGAGGCGCTTTTGGACCTTCTCGAGGCGCTTTTGGACCTTCTCGAGGCGCTTTTGGACCTTCTTGAGGCGCTTTTGGACCTTCTCGAGGCGCTTTTGGACCTTCTCGAGGCGCTTTTGGACCTTCTCGAGGCGCTTTTGGACCTTCTCGAGGCGCTTTCGGACCTTCTTGAGGCGCTTTCGGACCTTCTCGAGGCGCTTTCGGACCTTCTCGAGGCGCTTTCGGACCTTCTCGAGGCGCTTTCGGACCTTCTCGAGGCGCTTTTGGACCTTCTCGAGGCGCTTTTGGACCTTCTCGAGGCGCTTTTGGACCTTCTCGAGGCGCTTTTGGACCTTCTCGAGATGGTTTAGACCTTCTCGAGGCGCTTTCGGACCTTCTTGAGGCGCTTTTGGAGCTTCTCGTGGTGGGTTTGAAGCTTCTCGAGGTGCTTTTGGACCTTCTCGAGGTGCTTTTGGACCTTCTAGAGATGGTTTAGACCTTCTCGAGGTGCTTTTTTACCTTCTCGAGGTGCTTTTTTACCTTCTCGAGGTGCTTTTTTACCTTCTCGAGGTGCTTTTTTACCTTCTCGAGGCGCTTTTGGACCTTCTCTAGATGGTTTAGACCTTCTCGAGGCGCTTTCGGACCTTCTCGAGGTGGTTTAGACCTTCTAGAGGTGCTTTTGGAGGTTCTCGTTGTGGGTTTGAAGCTTCTCGAGGTGCTTTTTGAGCTTCTCAAGGTGCTTTTTGAGCTTCTCGAGGTGCTTTAGGACCTTCTCGAGGCGCTTTTGGACCTTCTCGAGGCGCTTTTGGACCTTCTCGAGGCGCTTTTGGACCTTCTCGAGGCGCTTTTGGACCTTCTCGAGGTGGTTTAGACCTTCTAGAGGTGCTTTTGGAGGTTCTCGTTGTGGGTTTGAAGCTTCTTGAGGTGCTTTTTGAGCTTGTCAAGGTGCTTTTTGAGCTTCTAGAGGCGCTTTAGACCTTCTCGAGGCGCTTTAGGACCTTCTCGAGGCGCTTTTGGACCTTCTCGAGGCGCTTTTGGACCTTCTCGAGGCGCTTTTGGACCTTCTCGAGGCGCTTTTGGACCTTCTCGAGGCGCTTTTGGACCTTCTCGAGGCGCTTTTGGACCTTCTCGAGGCGCTTTTGGACCTTCTCGAGGCGCTTTTGGACCTTCTCGAGGCGCTTTTGGACCTTCTCGAGGCGCTTTTGGACCTTCTCGAGGCGCTTTTGGACCTTCTAGAGATGGTTTAGACCTTCTCGAGGCGCTTTCGGACCTTCTTGAGGCGCTTTTGGAGCTTCTCGTGGTGGGTTTGAAGCTTCTCGAGGTGCTTTTGGAGCTTCTCGTTGTGGGTTTGAAGCTTCTCGAGGCGCTTTTTTACCTTCTCGAGGCGCTTTTGGACCTTCTCAAGATGGTTTAGACCTTCTTGAGGTGCTTTTGGACCTTCTAGAGATGGTTTAGACCTTCTCGAGGCGCTTTCGGACCTTCTTGAGGTGGTTTAGACCTTCTAGAGGTGCTTTTGGAGCTTCTCGTTGTGGGTTTGAAGCTTCTCGAGGTGCTTTTTGAGCTTCTCAAGGTGCTTTTTGAGCTTCTCGAGGTGCTTTAGGACCTTCTCGAGGTGCTTTAGGACCTTCTCGAGGCGCTTTTGGACCTTCTCGAGGCGCTTTTGGACCTTCTCGAGGCGCTTTTGGACCTTCTCGAGGCGCTTTTGGACCTTCTCGAGGCGCTTTTGGACCTTCTCGAGGCGCTTTTGGACCTTCTCGAGGCGCTTTTGGACCTTCTCGAGGCGCTTTTGGACCTTCTCGAGGCGCTTTTGGACCTTCTCGAGGCGCTTTTGGACCTTCTCGAGGCGCTTTTGGACCTTCTCGAGGCGCTTTTGGACCTTCTCGAGGCGCTTTTGGACCTTCTCGAGGCGCTTTTGGACCTTCTCGAGGCGCTTTTGGACCTTCTCGAGGCGCTTTTGGACCTTCTCGAGGCGCTTTTGGACCTTCTCGAGGCGCTTTTGGACCTTCTAGAGATGGTTTAGACCTTCTCGAGGCGCTTTCGGACCTTCTTGAGGCGCTTTTGGAGCTTCTCGTGGTGGGTTTGAAGCTTCTCGAGGTGCTTTTGGAGCTTCTCGTTGTGGGTTTGAAGCTTCTCGAGGCGCTTTTTTACCTTCTCGAGGCGCTTTTGGACCTTCTCGAGATGGTTTAGACCTTCTTGAGGTGCTTTTGGACCTTCTAGAGATGGTTTAGACCTTCTCGAGGCGCTTTCGGACCTTCTTGAGGTGGTTTAGACCTTCTAGAGGTGCTTTTGGAGCTTCTCGTTGTGGGTTTGAAGCTTCGTGAGGTGCTTTTTGAGCTTCTCGAGGCGCTTTTGGACCTTCTCGAGGCGCTTTTGGACCTTCTCGAGGCGCTTTTGGACCTTCTCGAGGCGCTTTTGGACCTTCTCGAGGCGCTTTTGGACCTTCTCGAGGCGCTTTTGGACCTTCTCGAGGCGCTTTTGGACCTTCTCGAGGCGCTTTTGGACCTTCTAGAGATGGTTTAGACCTTCTCGAGGCGCTTTCGGACCTTCTCGAGATGGTTTAGACCTTCTCGAGGCGCTTTCGGACGTTCTTGAGGCGCTTTTGGAGCTTCTCGTGGTGGGTTTGAAGCTTCTCGAGGTGCTTTTGGAGCTTCTCGTTGTGGGTTTGAAGCTTCTCGAGGTGCTTTTTGAGCTTCTCAAGGTGCTTTTTGAGCTTCTCGAGGTGCTTTAGGACCTTCTCGAGGTGCTTTAGGACCTTCTCGAGGTGCTTTAGGACCTTCTCGAGGTGCTTTAGGACCTTCTCGAGGTGCTTTAGGACCTTCTCGAGGCGCTTTTGGACCTTCTCGAGGCGCTTTTGGACCTTCTCGAGGCGCTTTTGGACCTTCTCGAGGCGCTTTTGGACCTTCTCGAGGCGCTTTTGGACCTTCTCGAGGCGCTTTTGGACCTTCTCGAGGCGCTTTTGGACCTTCTCGAGGCGCTTTTGGACCTTCTAGAGATGGTTTAGACCTTCTCGAGGCGCTTTCGGACGTTCTTGAGGCGCTTTTGGAGCTTCTCGTGGTTGGTTTGAAGCTTCTCGAGGTGCTTTTGGAGCTTCTCGTTGTGGGTTTGAAGCTTCTCGAGGTGCTTTTGGACCTTCTAGAGATGGTTTAGACCTTCTCGAGGCGCTTTTTTTGCCTTCTCGAGGCGCTTTTTTACCTTCTCGAGGCGCTTTCGGACCTTCTCGAGGTGGTTTAGACCTTCTAGAGGTGCTTTTGGAGGTTCTCGTTGTGGGTTTGAAGCTTCTCGAGGTGCTTTTTGAGCTTCTCAAGGTGCTTTTTGAGCTTCTCGTGGTGGTTTAGACCTTCTAGAGGTGCTTTAGGACCTTCTCGAGGTGCTTTAGGACCTTCTCGAGGCGCTTTTGACCTTCTCGAGGCGCTTTTGACCTTCTCGAGGCGCTTTTTGACCTTCTCGAGGCGCTTTAGGACCTTCTCGAGGCGCTTTAGGACCTTCTCGAGGCGCTTTAGGACCTTCTCGAGGCGCTTTAGGACCTTCTCGAGGCGCTTTAGGACCTTCTCGAGGCGCTTTAGGACCTTCTCGAGGCGCTTTTGGACCTTCTAGAGATGGTTTAGACCTTCTCGAGGCGCTTTCGGACCTTCTTGAGGCGCTTTTGGAGCTTCTCGTTGTGGGTTTGAAGCTTCTCGAGGCGCTTTTGGACCTTCTCGAGGCGCTTTTGGACCTTCTCGAGGCGCTTTTGGACCTTCTCGAGGCGCTTTTGGACCTTCTCGAGGCGCTTTAGGACCTTCTCGAGGCGCTTTTGGACCTTCTCGAGGTGGTTTAGACCTTCTAGAGGTGCTTTTGGAGGTTCTCGTTGTGGGTTTGAAGCTTCTCGAGGTGCTTTTTGAGCTTGTCAAGGTGCTTTTTGAGCTTCTAGAGGCGCTTTAGACCTTCTCGAGGCGCTTTAGGACCTTCTCGAGGCGCTTTTGGACCTTCTCGAGGCGCTTTTGGACCTTCTCGAGGCGCTTTTGGACCTTCTCGAGGCGCTTTTGGACCTTCTCGAGGCGCTTTTGGACCTTCTCGAGGCGCTTTTGGACCTTCTCGAGGCGCTTTTGGACCTTCTCGAGGCGCTTTTGGACCTTCTCGAGGCGCTTTTGGACCTTCTAGAGATGGTTTAGACCTTCTCGAGGCGCTTTCGGACCTTCTTGAGGCGCTTTTGGAGCTTCTCGTGGTGGGTTTGAAGCTTCTCGAGGTGCTTTTGGAGCTTCTCGTTGTGGGTTTGAAGCTTCTCGAGGCGCTTTTTTACCTTCTCGAGGCGCTTTTGGACCTTCTCAAGATGGTTTAGACCTTCTTGAGGTGCTTTTGGACCTTCTAGAGATGGTTTAGACCTTCTCGAGGCGCTTTTGGACCTTCTCGAGGCGCTTTTGGACCTTCTCAAGATGGTTTAGACCTTCTTGAGGTGCTTTTGGACCTTCTAGAGATGGTTTGGACCTTCTCGAGGTGGTTTAGACCTTCTAGAGGTGGTTTTGGAGGTTCTCGTTGTGGGTTTGAAGCTTCTCGAGGTGCTTTAGGACCTTCTCGAGGCGCTTTTGGACCTTCTCAAGATGGTTTAGACCTTCTTGAGGTGCTTTTGGACCTTCTAGAGATGGTTTAGACCTTCTCGAGGCGCTTTTGGACCTTCTCGAGGCGCTTTTGGACCTTCTCAAGATGGTTTAGACCTTCTTGAGGTGCTTTTGGACCTTCTAGAGATGGTTTGGACCTTCTCGAGGTGGTTTAGACCTTCTAGAGGTGGTTTTGGAGGTTCTCGTTGTGGGTTTGAAGCTTCTCGAGGTGCTTTAGGACCTTCTCGAGGCGCTTTTGGACCTTCTCGAGGCGCTTTTGGACCTTCTCGAGGCGCTTTTGGACCTTCTCGAGGCGCTTTTGGACCTTCTCGAGGCGCTTTTGGACCTTCTCGAGGCGCTTTTGGACCTTCTCGAGGCGCTTTTGGACCTTCTCGAGGCGCTTTTGGACCTTCTAGAGATGGTTTAGACCTTCTCGAGGCGCTTTCGGACCTTCTTGAGGCGCTTTTGGAGCTTCTCGTGGTGGGTTTGAAGCTTCTCGAGGTGCTTTTGGAGCTTCTCGTTGTGGGTTTGAAGCTTCTCGAGGCGCTTTTTTACCTTCTCGAGGCGCTTTTGGACCTTCTCGAGATGGTTTAGACCTTCTTGAGGTGCTTTTGGACCTTCTAGAGATGGTTTAGACCTTCTCGAGGCGCTTTAGGACCTTCTCGAGGCGCTTTAGGACCTTCTCGAGGCGCTTTAGGACCTTCTCGAGGCGCTTTAGGACCTTCTCGAGGCGCTTTAGGACCTTCTCGAGGCGCTTTAGGACCTTCTCGAGGCGCTTTAGGACCTTCTCGAGGCGCTTTAGGACCTTCTCGAGGCGCTTTTGGACCTTCTAGAGATGGTTTAGACCTTCTCGAGGCGCTTTCGGACCTTCTTGAGGCGCTTTTGGAGCTTCTCGTTGTGGGTTTGAAGCTTCTCGAGGCGCTTTTGGACCTTCTCGAGGCGCTTTTGGACCTTCTCGAGGCGCTTTTGGACCTTCTCGAGGCGCTTTAGGACCTTCTCGAGGCGCTTTTGGACCTTCTCGAGGTGGTTTAGACCTTCTAGAGGTGCTTTTGGAGGTTCTCGTTGTGGGTTTGAAGCTTCTCGAGGTGCTTTTTGAGCTTGTCAAGGTGCTTTTTGAGCTTCTAGAGGCGCTTTAGACCTTCTCGAGGCGCTTTAGGACCTTCTCGAGGCGCTTTTGGACCTTCTCGAGGCGCTTTTGGACCTTCTCGAGGCGCTTTTGGACCTTCTCGAGGCGCTTTTGGACCTTCTCGAGGCGCTTTTGGACCTTCTCGAGGCGCTTTTGGACCTTCTCGAGGCGCTTTTGGACCTTCTCGAGGCGCTTTTGGACCTTCTCGAGGCGCTTTTGGACCTTCTAGAGATGGTTTAGACCTTCTCGAGGCGCTTTCGGACCTTCTTGAGGCGCTTTTGGAGCTTCTCGTGGTGGGTTTGAAGCTTCTCGAGGTGCTTTTGGACCTTCTCGAGGTGCTTTTGGACCTTCTAGAGATGGTTTAGACCTTCTCGAGGTGCTTTTTTACCTTCTCGAGGTGCTTTTTTACCTTCTCGAGGTGCTTTTTTACCTTCTCGAGGTGCTTTTTTACCTTCTCGAGGCGCTTTTGGACCTTCTCTAGATGGTTTAGACCTTCTCGAGGCGCTTTCGGACCTTCTCGAGGTGGTTTAGACCTTCTAGAGGTGCTTTTGGAGGTTCTCGTTGTGGGTTTGAAGCTTCTCGAGGTGCTTTTTGAGCTTCTCAAGGTGCTTTTTGAGCTTCTCGAGGTGCTTTAGGACCTTCTCGAGGCGCTTTTGGACCTTCTCGAGGCGCTTTTGGACCTTCTCGAGGCGCTTTTGGACCTTCTCGAGGCGCTTTTGGACCTTCTCGAGGTGGTTTAGACCTTCTAGAGGTGCTTTTGGAGGTTCTCGTTGTGGGTTTGAAGCTTCTTGAGGTGCTTTTTGAGCTTGTCAAGGTGCTTTTTGAGCTTCTAGAGGCGCTTTAGACCTTCTCGAGGCGCTTTAGGACCTTCTCGAGGCGCTTTAGGACCTTCTCGAGGCGCTTTTGGACCTTCTCGAGGCGCTTTTGGACCTTCTCGAGGCGCTTTTGGACCTTCTCGAGGCGCTTTTGGACCTTCTCGAGGCGCTTTTGGACCTTCTCGAGGCGCTTTTGGACCTTCTCGAGGCGCTTTTGGACCTTCTCGAGGCGCTTTTGGACCTTCTAGAGATGGTTTAGACCTTCTCGAGGCGCTTTCGGACCTTCTTGAGGCGCTTTTGGAGCTTCTCGTGGTGGGTTTGAAGCTTCTCGAGGTGCTTTTGGAGCTTCTCGTTGTGGGTTTGAAGCTTCTCGAGGCGCTTTTTTACCTTCTCGAGGCGCTTTTGGACCTTCTCAAGATGGTTTAGACCTTCTTGAGGTGCTTTTGGACCTTCTAGAGATGGTTTAGACCTTCTCGAGGCGCTTTCGGACCTTCTTGAGGTGGTTTAGACCTTCTAGAGGTGCTTTTGGAGCTTCTCGTTGTGGGTTTGAAGCTTCTCGAGGTGCTTTTTGAGCTTCTCAAGGTGCTTTTTGAGCTTCTCGAGGTGCTTTAGGACCTTCTCGAGGTGCTTTAGGACCTTCTCGAGGCGCTTTTGGACCTTCTCGAGGCGCTTTTGGACCTTCTCGAGGCGCTTTTGGACCTTCTCGAGGCGCTTTTGGACCTTCTCGAGGCGCTTTTGGACCTTCTCGAGGCGCTTTTGGACCTTCTCGAGGCGCTTTTGGACCTTCTCGAGGCGCTTTTGGACCTTCTCGAGGCGCTTTTGGACCTTCTCGAGGCGCTTTTGGACCTTCTCGAGGCGCTTTTGGACCTTCTCGAGGCGCTTTTGGACCTTCTCGAGGCGCTTTTGGACCTTCTCGAGGCGCTTTTGGACCTTCTCGAGGCGCTTTTGGACCTTCTCGAGGCGCTTTTGGACCTTCTCGAGGCGCTTTTGGACCTTCTCGAGGCGCTTTTGGACCTTCTCGAGGCGCTTTTGGACCTTCTAGAGATGGTTTAGACCTTCTCGAGGCGCTTTCGGACCTTCTTGAGGCGCTTTTGGAGCTTCTCGTGGTGGGTTTGAAGCTTCTCGAGGTGCTTTTGGAGCTTCTCGTTGTGGGTTTGAAGCTTCTCGAGGCGCTTTTTTACCTTCTCGAGGCGCTTTTGGACCTTCTCGAGATGGTTTAGACCTTCTTGAGGTGCTTTTGGACCTTCTAGAGATGGTTTAGACCTTCTCGAGGCGCTTTCGGACCTTCTTGAGGTGGTTTAGACCTTCTAGAGGTGCTTTTGGAGCTTCTCGTTGTGGGTTTGAAGCTTCGTGAGGTGCTTTTTGAGCTTCTCGAGGCGCTTTTGGACCTTCTCGAGGCGCTTTTGGACCTTCTCGAGGCGCTTTTGGACCTTCTCGAGGCGCTTTTGGACCTTCTCGAGGCGCTTTTGGACCTTCTCGAGGCGCTTTTGGACCTTCTCGAGGCGCTTTTGGACCTTCTCGAGGCGCTTTTGGACCTTCTCGAGGCGCTTTTGGACCTTCTCGAGGCGCTTTTGGACCTTCTCGAGGCGCTTTTGGACCTTCTCGAGGCGCTTTTGGACCTTCTAGAGATGGTTTAGACCTTCTCGAGGCGCTTTCGGACCTTCTCGAGATGGTTTAGACCTTCTCGAGGCGCTTTCGGACGTTCTTGAGGCGCTTTTGGAGCTTCTCGTGGTGGGTTTGAAGCTTCTCGAGGTGCTTTTGGAGCTTCTCGTTGTGGGTTTGAAGCTTCTCGAGGTGCTTTTTGAGCTTCTCAAGGTGCTTTTTGAGCTTCTCGAGGTGCTTTAGGACCTTCTCGAGGTGCTTTAGGACCTTCTCGAGGTGCTTTAGGACCTTCTCGAGGTGCTTTAGGACCTTCTCGAGGCGCTTTAGGACCTTCTCGAGGCGCTTTTGGACCTTCTCGAGGCGCTTTCGGACCTTCTCGAGGCGCTTTCGGACCTTCTCGAGGCGCTTTTGGACCTTCTCGAGGCGCTTTTGGACCTTCTCGAGGCGCTTTTGGACCTTCTCGAGGCGCTTTTGGACCTTCTCGAGGCGCTTTTGGACCTTCTCGAGGCGCTTTTGGACCTTCTAGAGATGGTTTAGACCTTCTCGAGGCGCTTTCGGACGTTCTTGAGGCGCTTTTGGAGCTTCTTGTGGTTGGTTTGAAGCTTCTCGAGGTGCTTTTGGAGCTTCTCGTTGTGGGTTTGAAGCTTCTCGAGGCGCTTTTGGACCTTCTAGAGATGGTTTAGACCTTCTCGAGGCGCTTTTTTTGCCTTCTCGAGGCGCTTTTTTACCTTCTCGAGGCGCTTTCGGACCTTCTCGAGGTGGTTTAGACCTTCTAGAGGTGCTTTTGGAGGTTCTCGTTGTGGGTTTGAAGCTTCTCGAGGTGCTTTTTGAGCTTCTCAAGGTGCTTTTTGAGCTTCTCGTGGTGGTTTAGACCTTCTAGAGGTGCTTTAGGACCTTCTCGAGGTGCTTTAGGACCTTCTCGAGGCGCTTTTGACCTTCTCGAGGCGCTTTTGACCTTCTCGAGGCGCTTTTTGACCTTCTCGAGGCGCTTTAGGACCTTCTCGAGGCGCTTTAGGACCTTCTCGAGGCGCTTTAGGACCTTCTCGAGGCGCTTTAGGACCTTCTCGAGGCGCTTTAGGACCTTCTCGAGGCGCTTTAGGACCTTCTCGAGGCGCTTTTGGACCTTCTAGAGATGGTTTAGACCTTCTCGAGGCGCTTTCGGACCTTCTTGAGGCGCTTTTGGAGCTTCTCGTGGTGGGTTTGAAGCTTCTCGAGGCGCTTTTGGACCTTCTCGAGGCGCTTTTGGACCTTCTCGAGGCGCTTTTGGACCTTCTCGAGGCGCTTTAGGACCTTCTCGAGGCGCTTTTGGACCTTCTCGAGGTGGTTTAGACCTTCTAGAGGTGCTTTTGGAGGTTCTCGTTGTGGGTTTGAAGCTTCTCGAGGTGCTTTTTGAGCTTGTCAAGGTGCTTTTTGAGCTTCTAGAGGCGCTTTAGACCTTCTCGAGGCGCTTTAGGACCTTCTCGAGGCGCTTTTGGACCTTCTCGAGGCG
Source organism: Clamator glandarius (assembly GCA_033459285.1). Classification (NCBI taxonomy): domain Eukaryota; kingdom Metazoa; phylum Chordata; class Aves; order Cuculiformes; family Cuculidae; genus Clamator; species Clamator glandarius. The sequence continues at coordinate 44,623 of JAUNZM010001935.1, read as the reverse complement.
CTTTTGGACCTTCTCGAGGCGCTTTTGGACCTTCTCGAGGCGCTTTTGGACCTTCTCGAGGCGCTTTTGGACCTTCTCGAGGCGCTTTTGGACCTTCTCGAGGCGCTTTTGGACCTTCTCGAGGCGCTTTTGGACCTTCTCGAGGCGCTTTTGGACCTTCTCGAGGCGCTTTTGGACCTTCTAGAGATGGTTTAGACCTTCTCGAGGCGCTTTCGGACCTTCTTGAGGCGCTTTTGGAGCTTCTCGTGGTGGGTTTGAAGCTTCTCGAGGTGCTTTTGGAGCTTCTCGTTGTGGGTTTGAAGCTTCTCGAGGCGCTTTTTTACCTTCTCGAGGCGCTTTTGGACCTTCTCAAGATGGTTTAGACCTTCTTGAGGTGCTTTTGGACCTTCTAGAGATGGTTTAGACCTTCTCGAGGCGCTTTTGGACCTTCTCGAGGCGCTTTTGGACCTTCTCAAGATGGTTTAGACCTTCTTGAGGTGCTTTTGGACCTTCTAGAGATGGTTTGGACCTTCTCGAGGTGGTTTAGACCTTCTAGAGGTGGTTTTGGAGGTTCTCGTTGTGGGTTTGAAGCTTCTCGAGGTGCTTTAGGACCTTCTCGAGGCGCTTTTGGACCTTCTCAAGATGGTTTAGACCTTCTTGAGGTGCTTTTGGACCTTCTAGAGATGGTTTAGACCTTCTCGAGGCGCTTTTGGACCTTCTCGAGGCGCTTTTGGACCTTCTCAAGATGGTTTAGACCTTCTTGAGGTGCTTTTGGACCTTCTAGAGATGGTTTGGACCTTCTCGAGGTGGTTTAGACCTTCTAGAGGTGGTTTTGGAGGTTCTCGTTGTGGGTTTGAAGCTTCTCGAGGTGCTTTAGGACCTTCTCGAGGCGCTTTTGGACCTTCTCGAGGCGCTTTTGGACCTTCTCGAGGCGCTTTTGGACCTTCTCGAGGCGCTTTTGGACCTTCTCGAGGCGCTTTTGGACCTTCTCGAGGCGCTTTTGGACCTTCTCGAGGCGCTTTTGGACCTTCTCGAGGCGCTTTTGGACCTTCTAGAGATGGTTTAGACCTTCTCGAGGCGCTTTCGGACCTTCTTGAGGCGCTTTTGGAGCTTCTCGTGGTGGGTTTGAAGCTTCTCGAGGTGCTTTTGGAGCTTCTCGTTGTGGGTTTGAAGCTTCTCGAGGCGCTTTTTTACCTTCTCGAGGCGCTTTTGGACCTTCTCGAGATGGTTTAGACCTTCTTGAGGTGCTTTTGGACCTTCTAGAGATGGTTTAGACCTTCTCGAGGCGCTTTCGGACCTTCTCGAGGTGGTTTAGACCTTCTAGAGGTGCTTTTGGAGGTTCTCGTTGTGGGTTTGAAGCTTCTCGAGGTGCTTTAGGACCTTCTCGAGGCGCTTTTGGACCTTCTCGAGGCGCTTTTGGACCTTCTCGAGGCGCTTTTGGACCTTCTCGAGGCGCTTTTGGACCTTCTCGAGATGGTTTAGACCTTCTCGAGGCGCTTTCGGACCTTCTCGAGGCGCTTTCGGACCTTCTCGAGGCGCTTTTGGACCTTCTAGAGATGGTTTAGACCTTCTCGAGGCGCTTTCGGACCTTCTCGAGGCGCTTTCGCTCCCTCCTCCCGCAGGTCCAGAAGCTCCAGGCCATCCTCAAGCCCATGATGCTTCGCCGCTTGAAGGAGGACGTGGAGAAGAACTTGGCCCCCAAGCAGGAGACCATCATCGAGGTGGAGCTCACCAACATCCAGAAGAAATACTACCGAGCCATCCTGGAGAAGAACTTCTCCTTCCTTTCCAAAGGCGCCGGACACACCAACATGCCCAACCTCCTCAACACCATGATGGAGCTTCGCAAGTGCTGCAACCACCCCTATCTCATCAACGGTGAGGACCTCCCGGAGAGACACGGGGTGCGGGGGCCAGAAAGGGGCTTTGGAGACCGGAAAGTTGAGGTTCTCCAAGAGAAAATGGGGTTTGGGGACCTGAAATGGGGTTTGGAGAGCAGAAAGTTGAGGTTCTCCAAGAGAAAATGGGGTTTGGAGACCTGAAATGGGGTTTGGAGAGCAGAAAGTTGAGGTTCTCCAAGAGAAAATGGGGTTTGGGGACCTGAAATGGGGTTTGGAGACCTGAAATGGGGTTTGGAGACCTGAAATGGGGTTTGGAGAGCAGAAAGTTGAGGTTCTCCAAGAGAAAATGGGGTTTGGAGACCTGAAATGGGGTTTGGAGAGCAGAAAGTTGAGGTTCTCCAGGAGAAAATGGGGTTTGGAGACCTGAAATGGGGTTTGGAGAGCAGAAAGTTGAGGTTCTCCAAGAGAAAATGGGGTTTGGGGACCTGAAATGGGGTTTGGAGACCTGAAATGGGGTTTGGAGACCTCAAATGGGGTTTGGAGAGCAGAAAGTTGAGGTTCTCCAAGAGAAAATGGGGTTTGGAGACCTGAAATGGGGTTTGGAGAGTAGAAAGTTGAGGTTCTCCAGGAGAAAATGGGGTTTTGAGACCAGAAATGGGGTTTGGAGAACAGAAAGTTGAGGTTCTCCAGGATTTAATGGGGTTTGGAGGCCAGAAATGGGGTTTGGAGACCACAAAGTTTTAGTTCTTCAAGATTTAATGGGGTTTGGAGACCTGAAATGGGGTTTGGAGAGCAGAAAGTTGAGGTTCTCCAGGATTTAATGGGGTTTGGAGACCAGAAATGGGGTTTGGAGAGCATCAAGTTGAGGTTCTCCAGGATTTAATGGGGTTTGGAGAGCATCAAGTTGAGGTTCTCCAGGATTTAATGGGGTTTGGGGACCAGAAATGGGGTTTGGAGACCATCAAGTTGAGGTTCTCCAGGATTTAATGGGGTTTGGGGACCTGAAATGGGGTTTTGAGACCAGGAATGGGGTTTGGAGAGCAGAAAGTTGAGGTTCTCCAGGATTTAATGGGGTTTGGGGACCTGAAATGGGGTTTGGAGACCTGAAATGGGGTTTGGAGAGCAGAAAGTTGAGGTTCTCCAGGATTTAATGGGGTTTGGAGACCAGAAATGGGGTTTGGAGAGCAGAAAGTTGAGGTTCTCCAGGATTTAATGGGGTTTGGGGACCTGAAATGGGGTTTGGAGACCTGAAATGGGGTTTGGAGAGCAGAAAGTTGAGGTTCTCCAGGATTTAATGGGGTTTGGAGAGCAGAAATGGGGTTTGGAGACCGGAAAGTTGAGGTTCTCCAAGAGAAAATGGGGTTTGGGGACCTGAAATGGGGTTTGGAGAGCATCAAGTTGAGGTTCTCCAGGATTTAATGGGGTTTGGAGACCAGAAATGGGGTTTGGAGAGCAGAAAGTTGAGGTTCTCCAGGATTTAATGGGGTTTGGAGAGCAGAAAGTTGAGGTTCTCCAGGATTTAATGGGGTTTGGAGGCCAGAAATGGGGTTTGGAGACCACAAAGTTGAAGTTCTTCAAGATTTAATGGGGTTTGGAGACCTGAAATGGGGTTTGGAGAGCATCAAGTTGAGGTTCTCCAGGATTTAATGGGGTTTGGAGACCAGAAATGGGGTTTGGAGAACATCAACTTGAGGTTCCTCAAGATTTAATGGGCTTTGGAGACCAGAAATGGGCTTTGGAGACCAGAAATGGGCTTTGGAGACCAGAAATGGGCTTTGGAGAGCATGAAGTTGAGGTTCTCCAGGATTTAATGGGGTTTGGAGACCAGAAATGGGGTTTGGAGAGCAGAAATGGGCTTTGGAGAGCATGAAGTTGAGGTTCTCCAGGATTTAACGGGGTTTGGCGACCATCGGGTTGAGGTTCCTCAAGGGATCTCGTGCTGTCCGCCCCGCCCTTCGAGCTCTTCCCCCTTCTCCAGGCGCCGAGGAGAAGATCCTGGCCGAGTTCCGCTCCTCCTGCTCCCACCACGTCCCCTTGGACTTCCACCTCCAGGCCCTGGTGCGCTCGGCCGGCAAGCTGGTCCTCCTGGACAAGCTCCTCCCCAAGCTCAAAGCCGGAGGCCACAAGGTGCTGGTCTTCTCGCAGATGGTTCGCTGCTTGGACATCTTGGAGGACTATCTCATCCAGAAGCGGTGGGTGCAGGCGGAGGCGGGAGGGAGCTGGAGGTCCATGCGGACCTCCAGGTCCACCCCGGGGTGGCCTTTCTTCGCAGGTACCTCTACGAGAGGCTCGACGGGAGGGTGCGGGGCAACCTGCGGCAGGCGGCCATCGACCGCTTCAGCAAGGTGGACTCGGATCGCTTCGTCTTCCTGCTCTGCACCCGAGCCGGGGGCCTCGGCATCAACCTGACGGCCGCCGACACCTGCATCATCTTCGACTCCGACTGGAACCCCCAGAACGACCTCCAGGTCGGCTCTTCTCCTCCTTCTTCTCCTCCTTCTCCGCGGGTTCCTCCGAGGTTCCTCCGAGGTTCCTCTAACAGGTTCCTCTGAGGTTCCTCTAACAGGTTCCTCCGAGGTTCCTCTGAGGTTCCTCTTCCAGGTTCCTCTGAGGTTCCTCTAACAGGTTCTTGAAGGTTCCCCTAAGGTTCCTCCAAGGTTCCTCTAAGGTTCTTCTTCCAGGTTCCTCCGAGGTTCCTCTAACAGGTTCCTCTGAGGTTCTTCTTCCAGGTTCCTCCAAGGTTCCTCTAAGGTTCCTCTAAGGTTCCTCTTCCAGGTTCCTCCGCAGGTTCCTCTTCCAGGTTCTTGAAGGTTCCTCTAAGGTTCCTCCGAGGTTCCTCTTCCAGGTTCCTCCAAGGTTCCTCTAAGATTCCTCCAAGGTTCCTCTTCCAGGTTCCTCCAAGGTTCCTTTTCCAGGTTCTTGAAGTTTCCTCTAAGGTTCCTCTTCCAGGTTCCTCTGAGGTTCCTCTTCCAGGTTCCTCTGAGGTTCCTCTTCCAGGTTCCCGACTGGAACCCCCAGAACGACCTCCAGGTCGGCTCTTCTCCTCCTTCTTCTCCTCCTTCTCCGCGGGTTCCTCTGAGGTTCCTCTAACAGGTTCCTCTGAGGTTCCTCTGAGGTTCCTCTAACAGGTTCCTCTGAGGTTCCTCTGAGGTTCCTCTTCCAGGTTCCTCCGAGGTTCCTCTGAGGTTCTTCTTCCAGGTTCCTCCGAGGTTCCTCTGAGGTTCCTCTTCCAGGTTCCTCTGAGGTTCCTCTAACAGGTTCTTGAAGGTTCCCCTAAGGTTCCTCCAAGGTTCCTCTTCCAGGTTCCTCCGCAGGTTCCTCTTCCAGGTTCTTGAAGTTTCCTCTAAGGTTCCTCTTCCAGGTTCCTCTGAGGTTCCTCTTCCAGGTTCCTCTGAGGTTCCTCTTCCAGGTTCCCGACTGGAACCCCCAGAACGACCTCCAGGTCGGCTCTTCTCCTCCTTCTTCTCCTCCTTCTCCGCGGGTTCCTCTGAGGTTCCTCTAACAGGTTCCTCTGAGGTTCCTCTAACAGGTTCCTCTGAGGTTCCTCTAACAGGTTCCTCTGAGGTTCCTCTGAGGTTCCTCTAACAGGTTCCTCTGAGGTTCCTCTGAGGTTCCTCTGAGGTTCCTCTAACAGGTTCCTCTGAGGTTCCTCTAACAGGTTCCTCTGAGGTTCCTCTGAGGTTCCTCTTCCAGGTTCTTCCGAGGTTCCTCTGAGGTTCCTCTGAGGTTCTTCTTCCAGGTTCCTCCGAGGTTCCTCTGAGGTTCCTCTTCCAGGTTCCTCTGAGGTTCCTCTAACAGGTTCTTGAAGGTTCCCCTAAGGTTCCTCCAAGGTTCCTCTAAGGTTCTTCTTCCAGGTTCCTCCGAGGTTCCTCTAACAGGTTCCTCTGAGGTTCTTCTTCCAGGTTCCTCCAAGGTTCCTCTAAGGTTCCTCTAAGGTTCCTCTTCCAGGTTCCTCCGCAGGTTCCTCTTCCAGGTTCTTGAAGTTTCCTCTAAGGTTCCTCTTCCAGGTTCCTCTGAGGTTCCTCTTCCAGGTTCCCGACTGGAACCCCCAGAACGACCTCCAGGTCGGCTCTTCTCCTCCTTCTTCTCCTCCTTCTCCGCGGGTTCCTCCGAGGTTCCTCTGAGGTTCCTCTAACAGGTTCCTCTAAGGTTCCTCTAACAGGTTCTTGAAGGTTCCTCCAAGGTTCCTCCAAGGTTCCTCTAAGGTTCCTCCAAGGTTCCTCTAAGGTTCCTCCAAGGTTCCTCTTCCAGGTTCCTCCGCAGGTTCCTCTTCCAGGTTATTGAAGGTTCCTCTAAGGTTCCTCCAAGGTTGCTCTTCCAGGTTCCTCTAAGGTTCCTCCAAGGTTCCTCCAAGGTTCCTCTTCCAGGTTCCTCCAAGGTTCCTCTTCCAGGTTCTTGAAGGTTCCTCTAAGGTTCCTCCAAGGTTCCTCTAAGATTCCTCCAGGGTTCCTCTTCCAGGTTCTTGAAGGTTCCTCCAAGGTTCCTCTTCCAGGTTCCTCCAAGGTTCCTCTTCCAGGTTCCTCTGAGGTTCCTCTTCCACATTCCTTCCAGGTTCCTCCAAGGTTCCTTTTCCAGGTTCTTGAAGGTTCCTCTGAGGTTCCTCTTCCAGGTTCCTCTGAGGTTCCTCTTCCAGGTTCCTCCAAGGTTCCTCTAAGATTCCTCCAAGGTTCCTCTTCCAGGTTCCTTCCAGGTTCCTCCAAGGTTCCTCTTCCAGGTTCCTTCAAGGTTCCTCCATGGTTCCTCTTCCAGGTTCTTGAAGTTTCCTCTAAGGTTCCTCTTCCAGGTTCCTCTGAGGTTCCTCTTCCAGGTTCCCGACTGGAACCCCCAGAACGACCTCCAGGTCGGCTCTTCTCCTCCTTCTTCTCCTCCTTCTCCGCGGGTTCCTCCGAGGTTCCTCTGAGGTTCCTCTAACAGGTTCCTCCAAGGTTCTTCTTCCAGGTTCCTCCGAGGTTCCTCTGAGGTTCTTCTTCCAGGTTCCTCCGAGGTTCCTCTGAGGTTCCTCTTCCAGGTTCCTCCGAGGTTCCTCTAACAGGTTCTTGAAGGTTCCTCCAAGGTTCCTCTAAGGTTCCTCTTCCAGGTTCCTCCGCAGGTTCCTCTTCCAGGTTCTTGAAGGTTCCTCTAAGATTCCTCCAAGGTTCCTCTTCCAGGTTCCTCCAAGGTTCCTTTTGCAGGTTCTTGAAGGTTCCTCCAAGGTTCCTCTTCCAGGTTCCTCTGAGGTTCCTCTTCCAGGTTCCCGACTGGAACCCCCAGAACGACCTCCAGGTCGGCTCTTCTCCTCCTTCTTCTCCTCCTTCTCCGGGGGTTCCTCGAAGGTTCCTCCGAGGTTTCTCTAAGGTTCTTCTTCCTAGTTCCTCCAAGGTTCCTCTTCCAGGTTCTTCTGAGGTTCCACTTCCTGGTTCCTCTTCCAGGTTCTTGAAGGTTCCTCTAAGGTTCCTCCAAGGTTCCTTTTCCAGGTCCTTGATGGTTCCTCGAAGGTTCCTCAAAGGTTCCTCTTCCAGGATCTTCTTCCTGGTTCCTCCAAGGTTCCTCTTCCAGGTTCTTCTTCCAGGTTCCTCTTCCAGGTCCCTCCAAGGTTCCTCTTCCAAGTTCTTGAAGCTTCTTCCAGGTTCCTCTTCCTGGTTCCTCCGAGGTTCCTCTTCAAGGTTTTTGAAGGTTCCTCCAAGGTTCCTCTTCCAGGTTCCTCCAAGGTTCCTCTTCCAGGTTCCTCCAAGGTTCCTCTTCCTGGTCCCTCCAAGGTCCCTCTGAGGTTCCTCCAAGATTCTTCTTCCTGGTCCCTCCAAGGTTCCTCTGAGGTTCCTCCAAGGTTCCTCTCAGGTTCTTCTTCGTGGTTCCTCCAAGGTCCCTCTGAGGTTCCTCCAAGGTTCCTCTTCCAGGTTCCTCCAAGGTTCCTCTCAGGTTCTTCTTCCTGGTCCCTCCAAGGTCCCTCTCAGGTTCCTCCAAGGTTCTTCTTCCTGGTTCCTCTGAGGTTCCTCCGAGGTTCCTCTAAAGTTCCACTTCCAGGTTCCTCCAAGGTTCCTTTCAGGTTCCTCCAAGATTCTTCTTCCAGGCCCCTCCGAGGTCCCTCCAAGGTCCCTCTGAGGTTCCTCCAAGGTTCCTCTTCCAGGTTCCTCCAAGGTTCCTCTCAGGTTCTTCTTCCTGGTCCCTCCAGGGTCCCTCTGAGGTCCCTCCAAGGTCCCTCTGAGGTTCCTCCAAGATTCTTCTTCCAGGTTCCTCCAAGGTTCCTCCGAGGTTCCTCCAAGATTCTTCTTCCAGGCCCCTCCGAGGTTCCTCTTCCAGGTTCCTCCAAGGTTCCTCTCAGGTTCTTCTTCCTGGTCCCTCCAAGGTCCCTCTCAGGTCCCTCCAGGGTCCCTCTCAGGTCCCTCCAAGATTCTTCTTCCAGGTTCCTCTGAGGTTCCTCCGAGGTTCCTCTAAAGTTCCACTTCCAGGTTCCTCCAAGGTTCCTCCGAGGTTCCTCCAAGATTCTTCTTCCAGGCCCCTCCGAGGTTCCTCTTCCAGGTTCCTCCAAGGTTCCTCTCAGGTTCCTCTTCCAGGTTCCTCCAAGGTTCCTCTCAGGTTCTTCTTCCTGGTCCCTCCAAGGTCCCTCTCAGGTCCCTCCAAGGTCCCTCTGAGGTCCCTCCAAGATTCCTCTTCCAGGTTCCTCCAAGGTTCCTCTCAGGTTCTTCTTCCTGGTTCCTCCAAGGTCCCTCTCAGGTCCCTCCAAGGTCCCTCTCAGGTCCCTCCAAGGTCCCTCTCAGGTCCCTCCAGGGTCCCTCTCAGGTCCCTCCAAGATTCTTCTTCCAGGTTCCTCTGAGGTTCCTCCGAGGTTCCTCTAAAGTTCCACTTCCAGGTTCCTCCAAGGTTCCTCCGAGGTTCCTCCAAGATTCTTCTTCCAGGCCCCTCCGAGGTTCCTCTTCCAGGTTCCTCCAAGGTTCCTCTCAGGTTCCTCTTCCAGGTTCCTCCAAGGTTCCTCTCAGGTTCTTCTTCCTGGTCCCTCCAAGGTCCCTCTCAGGTCCCTCCAAGGTCCCTCTGAGGTCCCTCCAAGATTCCTCTTCCAGGTTCCTCCAAGGTTCCTCTCAGGTTCTTCTTCCTGGTTCCTCCAAGGTCCCTCTCAGGTCCCTCCAAGGTCCCTCTCAGGTCCCTCCAAGGTCCCTCTCAGGTCCCTCCAAGGTCCCTCTCAGGTCCCTCCAAGATTCCTCTTCCAGGTTCCTCCAAGATTCTTCTTCCAGGCCCCTCCGAGGTCCCTCCAAGGTCCCTCTGAGGTTCCTCCAAGGTTCCTCTTCCAGGTTCCTCCAAGGTTCCTCTCAGGTTCTTCTTCCTGGTCCCTCCAAGGTCCCTCTGAGGTCCCTCCAAGATTCCTCTTCCAGGTTCCTCCAAGGTTCCTCTCAGGTTCCTCCAAGATTCTTCTTCCAGGCCCCTCCGAGGTCCCTCCAAGGTCCCTCTGAGGTTCCTCCAAGGTTCCTCTTCCAGGTTCCTCCAAGGTTCCTCTCAGGTTCTTCTTCCTGGTCCCTCCAGGGTCCCTCTCAGGTCCCTCCAAGGTCCCTCTGAGGTCCCTCCAAGATTCCTCTTCCAGGTTCCTCCAAGGTTCCTCTCAGGTTCCTCCAAGATTCTTCTTCCAGGCCCCTCCGAGGTTCCTCTTCCAGGTTCCTCCAAGGTTCCTCTCAGGTTCTTCTTCCTGGTCCCTCCAAGGTCCCTCTGAGGTTCCTCCAAGGTTCCTCTTCCAGGTTCCTCCAAGGTTCCTCTCAGGTTGTTCTTCCTGGTTCCTCCAAGGTCCCTCTCAGGTCCCTCCAAGATTCCTCTTCCAGGTTCCTCCAAGGTTCCTCTCAGGTTCCTCCAAGATTCTTCTTCCAGGCCCCTCCGAGGTCCCTCCAAGGTCCCTCTGAGGTTCCTCCAAGGTTCCTCTTCCAGGTTCCTCCAAGGTTCCTCTCAGGTTCTTCTTCCTGGTCCCTCCAGGGTCCCTCTCAGGTCCCTCCAAGGTCCCTCTGAGGTCCCTCCAAGATTCCTCTTCCAGGTTCCTCCAAGGTTCCTCTCAGGTTCCTCCAAGATTCTTCTTCCAGGCCCCTCTGAGGTTCCTCCAAGGTTCCTCTTCCAGGTTCCTCCAAGGTTCCTCTCAGGTTCCTCCAAGATTCTTCTTCCAGGCCCCTCCGAGGTCCCTCCAAGGTCCCTCTGAGGTTCCTCCAAGGTTCCTCTTCCAGGTTCCTCCAAGGTTCCTCTCAGGTTCTTCTTCCTGGTCCCTCCAGGGTCCCTCTCAGGTCCCTCCAAGGTCCCTCTGAGGTCCCTCCAAGATTCCTCTTCCAGGTTCCTCCAAGGTTCCTCTCAGGTTCCTCCAAGATTCTTCTTCCAGGCCCCTCCGAGGTTCCTCTTCCAGGTTCCTCCAAGGTTCCTCTCAGGTTCTTCTTCCTGGTCCCTCCAAGGTCCCTCTGAGGTTCCTCCAAGGTTCCTCTTCCAGGTTCCTCCAAGGTTCCTCTCAGGTTCTTCTTCCTGGTCCCTCCAGGGTCCCTCTCAGGTCCCTCCAAGGTCCCTCTGAGGTCCCTCCAAGATTCCTCTTCCAGGTTCCTCCAAGGTTCCTCTCAGGTTCCTCCAAGATTCTTCTTCCAGGCCCCTCCGAGGTCCCTCCAAGGTCCCTCTGAGGTTCCTCCAAGGTTCCTCTTCCAGGTTCCTCCAAGGTTCCTCTCAGGTTCCTCCAAGATTCTTCTTCCAGGCCCCTCCGAGGTCCCTCCAAGGTCCCTCTGAGGTTCCTCCAAGGTTCCTCTTCCAGGTTCCTCCAAGGTTCCTCTCAGGTTCTTCTTCCTGGTCCCTCCAGGGTCCCTCTCAGGTCCCTCCAAGGTCCCTCTGAGGTTCCTCCAAGGTTCCTCTTCCAGGTTCCTCCAAGGTTCCTCTCAGGTTCTTCTTCCTGGTCCCTCCAAGGTCCCTCTGAGGTCCCTCCAAGATTCCTCTTCCAGGTTCCTCCAAGGTTCCTCTCAGGTTCCTCCAAGATTCTTCTTCCAGGCCCCTCCGAGGTCCCTCCGAGGTCCCTCGCCGGTTCCTTCCCATCTCCCTCCCCTCCTTCTCCACGCGCCGTTGTCCTCTCGCTGCAGGCCCAGGCCCGGTGCCACCGCATCGGCCAGAGCAAGGCGGTCAAGGTCTATCGGCTCATCACGCGCAACTCCTACGAGCGGGAGATGTTCAACAAGGCCAGTCTCAAGCTGGGCCTGGACAAAGCCGTCCTGCAGTCCATGAGCGGCCGCGAGGGCAGCATCGCGGGGGTAAGGGGGGCCCCCCCGGGGCCAGGAGAAGACCTTCTCCAGGAGAAAACGGGCTTTGGAGGCCAGAAAGTTGAGGTTCTCCAAGAGAAAATGGGGTTTGGAGACCAGAAACGGGGTTTGGAGAGCAGAAAGTTGAGGTTCTTCAAGAGAAAATGGGGTTTGGAGAGCAGAAACGGGGTTTGGAGAACATCAAGTTGAGGTTCTTCAAGAGAAAATGGGGTTTGGAGACCAGAAACGGGGTTTGGAGAACATCAAGTTGAGGTTCTCCAAGAGAAAATGGGGTTTGGAGACCAGAAATGGGGTTTGGAGAACATCAAGTTGAGGTTCTCCAGGATTTAATGGGGTTTGGAGACCAGAAATGGGGTTTGGAGAACATCAAGTTGAGGTTCTTCACGATTTAATGGGGTTTGGAGACCAGAAACGGGGTTTGGAGACCAGAAAGTTGAGGTTCTCCAAGAGAAAATGGGGTTTGGAGACCAGAAATGGGGTTTGGAGAACATCAAGTTGAGGTTCTTCACGATTTAATGGGGTTTGGAGACCAGAAATGGGGTTTGGAGAGCAGAAAGTTGAGGTTCTCCAGGATTTAATGGGGTTTGGAGACCAGAAATGGGGTTTGGAGACCAGAAATGGGGTTTGGAGACCATCAAGTTGAGGTTCCTCAAGGTCCTTCCTCCTCCTCCGGGCAGATCCAGCAGTTCTCCAAGAAGGAGATCGAGGACCTTCTCCGCAAAGGCGCCTACGCGGCCATCATGGAAGAGGACGACGAGGGCTCCAAGTTCTGCGAGGAGGACATCGACCAGATCCTCCTGCGCCGAACCACGACCATCACCATCGAGAGCGAGGGCAAGGGCTCCACCTTCGCCAAGGTCCCACCTGCTCCTCCTTCTCCTCCTTCTTCTCGGGGGGGTTCAGAGCTTCTCGGGAGGGTTTGAAGCTCCTCAAGTTGGTTTGGAAGCTTCTCAGGAGGGTTTGAAGCTCCTCAAGTTGATTTTGAAGCTCCTCAAGTTGATTTTGAAGCTCCTCAAGTTGATTTTGAAGCTTCTCAGATGGTTTTGAAGCTTCTCAGGAGGGTTTGAAGCTCCTCAAGTTGGTTTGGAAGCTCCTCAAGTTGGATTTGAAGCTCCTCAAGTGGGTTTTGAAGCTTCTCAGGTGGTTTTGAAGCTTCTCAAGTGGGTTTGGAGCTTCTCAAGTTGCTTTTCAAGCTTCTCAAGTGGGTTTGGAGCTTCTCAAGGTGGTTTTGAAGCTTCTCAAGTTCATTTTGAAGCTTCTCAGGAGGGTTTGAAGCTCCTCAAGTTGATTTTGGAGCTTCTCAAGTTGATTTTGAAGCTCCTCAAGTTGATTTTGAAACTTCTCAGGAGGGTTTGAAGCTCCTCAAGTTGATTTTGAAGCTTCTCAAGTTGGTTTGGAAGCTCTTCAAGTTGGTTTTGAAGCTTCTCAGGAGGGTTTGGAGCTTCTCAAGTTGGTTTTGAAGCTTCTCGAGTTCATTTTGAAGCTTCTCAGGAGGGTTTGGAGCTTCTCAAGTTGATTTTGGAGCTTCTCAGGTTGGTATTGAAGCTCCTCAAGTTGATTTTGAAACTTCTCAGGAGGGTTTGAAGCTCCTGAAATTGATTTTGAAGCTCCTCAAGTTGGTTTGGAAGCTCCTCAAGTTGGTTTTGAAGCTCCTCAAGTGGATTTTGAAGCTTCTCAAGTTGGTTTTGGAGCTTCTCAAGTTCATTTTGAAGCTTCTCAGGAGGGTTTGAAGCTCCGCAAGTTGGTTTTGAAGCTTCTCAGGTGGTTTTGAAGCTTCTCAAGTTGGTTTTGAAGCTCCTCAAGTTCATTTTGAAGCTTCTCAAGTTGATTTTGAAGCTTCTCAGGAGGGTTTGAAGCTTCTCAGGTGGATTTTGAAGGTTCTCAGATGGTTTTGAAGCTCCTCAAGTTGGTTTTGAAGCTCCTCAAGTTGGTTTTGAAGCTCCTCAAGTTGATTTTGAAGCTTCTCAAGTTGATTTTGAAGCTTCTCAAGTTGATTTTGAAGCTTCTCAAGTTGATTTTGAAGCTTCTCAGGAGGGTTTGAAGCTTCTCAGGTGGATTTTGAAGGTTCTCAGATGGTTTTGAAGCTTCTCAAGTTGATTTTGAAGCTTCTCAAGTTGATTTTGAAGCTTCTCAAGTTGATTTTGAAGCTTCTCAGGAGGGTTTGAAGCTTCTCAGGTGGATTTTGAAGGTTCTCAGATGGTTTTGAAGCTCCTCAAGTGGATTTTGAAGCTCCTCAGATGGTTTCGAAGCTTCTCAGGTGGCTTCCGAAGCCCCTCAGGAGCTTTTCCCACCTCTTCTCCTCCAGGCGAGCTTCGTGGCCTCCGAGAACCGAACCGACATCGCCCTGGACGACCCCAACTTCTGGCAGAAGTGGGCCAAGAAGGCCGACCTCGACCTGGACCTTCTCAACAGCAAGGTAGGAGAGGACAACCCTGCTCCTCGAGGTCCTCCCGGACCTTCTGGGCTCCCCTCGAGGTCCTCCCGGGACCTTCTGGGCTCCCCTCGAGGTCCTCCCGGGACCTTCTGGGCTCCCCTCGAGCTCCTCCCGGACCTTCTGGGCTCCCCTCGAGCTCCTCCGGGATCTTCTGGGCTCCCCTCGAGGTCCTCCGGGACCTTCTGGGCTCCCCTCGAGGTCCTCCCGGACCTTCTGGGCTCCCCTCGAGGTCCTCCGGGACCTTCTGGGCTCCCCTCGAGGTCCTCCGGGACCTTCTGGGCTCCCCTCGAGCTCCTCCCGGACCTTCTGGGCTCCCCTCGAGGTCCTCCCGGACCTTCTGGGCTCCCCTCGAGGTCCTCCCGGGACCTTCTGGGCTCCCCTCGAGCTCCTCTGGGACCTTCTGGGCTCCCCTCGAGGTCCTCCCGGACCTTCTGGGCTCCCCTCGAGGTCCTCCTGGACCTTCTGGGCTCCCCTCGAGCTCCTCCGGGACCTTCTGGGCTCCCCTCGAGGTCCTCCCGGACCTTCTGGGCTCCCCTCGAGCTCCTCCCGGACCTTCTGGGCTCCCCTCGAGGTCCTCCGGGACCTTCTGGGCTCCCCTCGAGGTCCTCCCGGACCTTCTGGGCTCCCCTCGAGGTCCTCCCGGATCTTCTGGGCTCCCCTCGAGGTCCTCCCGGACCTTCTGGGCTCCCCTCGAGCTCCTCCGGGACCTTCTGGGCTCCCCTCGAGCTCCTCCGGGACCTTCTGGGCTCCCCTCGAGGTCCTCCCGGACCTTCTGGGCTCCCCTCGAGCTCCTCCCGGACCTTCTGGGCTCCCCTCGAGGTCCTCCGGGACCTTCTGGCCTCCCCTCGAGGTCCTCCGGGACCTTCTGGCCTCCCCTCGAGGTCCTCCCGGACCTTCTGGGCTCCCCTCGAGGTCCTCCCGGACCTTCTGGGCTCCCCTCGAGGTCCTCCCGGGACCTTCTGGGCTCCCCTCGAGGTCCTCCCGGACCTTCTGGGCTCCCCTCGAGGTCCTCCCGGGACCTTCTGGGCTCCCCTCGAGGTCCTCCGGGACCTTCTGGGCTCCCCTCGAGGTCCTCCCGGACCTTCTGGGCTCCCCTCGAGGTCCTCCCGGACCTTCTGCGTCTCCTCAACCTCTTTCCAAACCACCATCCCTGGTTCCTCGACGTCTCCGTGAACCTTCTCGAGCTCCTCCTGGAGCTTCCCCGACTCCTCTAGGACCTTCCCGGACGTAGTTACGGAGCTTCCGAGCTCCTCGAGGTCTTCGCGGAGCTTCCGAGCTCCTCTAGAACCTTCCGCCGAGAAGATCCGCTGGTGTCTTCTCCTCCAGAACACGTTGGTCATCGACACCCCCCGGGTGAGGAAGCAAACGCGTCACTTCAGCACCTTGAGGGACGACGACCTGGTGGAATTTTCCGACCTGGAGAGCGAAGACGACGAGAAACCGCGAGGCAGGAGGCACCACGAAAGGTCCCATCATGCCCTGGGCCACCAACCCAGCCCGTCCCACCAGGCCCCTTACGGCCGCGCCGACTGCTTCCGCGTGGAGAAACATCTCCTGGTCTTCGGGTGAGGGTCTCGAGGGGCTTTGGGGGTCACCACGAGGACCTAAAAGGGCTTTGGGCGTCACCACGAGGGTCTTAGAAGGTTCCTGGTGGCCTCCAGGAGGTTCTAAGGGGGCTTCGGTTCTTCTCTAGAGGGTCTCGAGGGGCTTTGGGGTCACCACGAGGGTCTAAAAGAGCTTTGGGGGCCACCACGAGGTTCTTAGAAGGTTCCTGGTGGCCTCCAGGAGGTTCTAAGGGGGCTTCGGTTCTTCTCTAGAGGGTCTCGAGGGGCTTTGGGGTCACCACGAGGGTCTAAAAGAGCTTTGGGGGCCACCACGAGGTTCTTAGAAGGTTCCTGGTGGCCTCCAGGAGGTTCTAAGGGGGCTTCGGTTCTTCTCTAGAGGGTCTCGAGGGGCTTTGGGGGCCACCACGAGGTTCTTAGAAGGTTCCTGGTGGCCTCCAGGAGGATCTAAGGGGGCTTCGGTTCTTCTCTAGAGGGTCTCGAGGGGCTTTGGGGGTCACCACGAGGGTCTAAAAGAGCTTTGGGGGCCACCACGAGGTTCTTAGAAGGTTCCTGGTGGCCTCCAGGAGGTTCTAAAGGGGCTTCGGTTCTTCTGGAGAAGGGAGATGATGTTCTCCAGCTCCGCTTGGAGCTGGTTTGAGGTCCTCCAACCCCATTTTGAGTTTCTCCAGCTCCATTTTGAGATGGTTTGAGGTCCTCCAGCTCCACTTTGAGCTTCTCCAGCTCCTTTTTGAGATGTTTCGAGGTCCTCCAACCCCATTTTTAGCTTCTCCAACCCCATTTTGAGCTGGTTCGAGGTCCTCCAGCCCCATTTCGAGCTGGTTCGAGGTCCTCCAACCCCATTTTGAGCTTCTCCAACCCCTTTTTGAGATGTTTCAAGGTCCTCCAGCTCCATTTTGAGCTTCTCCAACCCCATTTGGAGCTGGTTCGAGGTCCTCCAACCCCATTTGGAGCTGATTCAGGCTCCTCCAACCCCATTTTGAGGTTCTCCAGCCCCATTTTGAGCTGGTTCGAGGTCCTCCAGCCCCATTTTGAGATGTTTTGAGATCCTCCAAACCCATTTTGAGCTGTTTTGAGGTCCTCCAACCCCATTTCGAGCTGGTTCGAGGTCCTCCAGCCCCATTTTGAGCTGGTTTGAGATCCTCCAAACCCATTTTGAGCTGGTTCGAGGTCCTCCAGCCCCATTTTGAGATGGTTTGAGATCCTCCAAACCCATTTTGAGCTGGTTCGAGGTCCTCCAACCCCATTTCGAGCTGGTCCGAGCTCCTCCAACCCCATTTTGAGATGGTTTGAGTTCCTCCATCCCATTTTGAGGTTCTCCAGCTCCATTCTGAGCTGTTTCGAGGTCCTCCAACCCATTTTGAGGTTCTCCAGCTCCATTTTGAGCTGTTTCGAGGTCCTCCAGCTCCATTTTGAGCTGTTTCGAGGTCCTCCAACCCCATTTTGAGCTTCTCCAGCCCCATTTTGAGCTGGTTTGAGGTCCTCCAACCCATTTTGAGGTTCTCCAGCTCCATTTTGAGCTGTTTCGAGGTCCTCCAGCTCCATTTTGAGCTGGTCCGAGCTCCTCCAACCCCATTTTGAGCTGGTTTGAGGTCCTCCAACCCCATTTTGAGATCCTCCAGCCCCATTTTGTGCTGGTTTGAGGTCCTCCAGCCCCATTCTGAGCTGTTTTGAGGTCCTCCAACCCCATTTTGAGCTGGTTTGATGTCCTCCAACCCCATTTTGAGCTTCTCCAACCCCATTTTGAGCTGTTTCGAGGTCCTCCAGCCCCATTTTGAGGTGGTTTGAGGTCCTCCAACCCCATTTTGAGGTTCTCCAGCTCCATTTTGAGCTGTTTCGAGGTCCTCCAGCCCCATTTTGAGCTGGTTCGAGCTCCTCCAACCCCATTTTGAGGTTCTCCAGCCCCATTTGGAGCTGATTCAAGGTCCTCCAACCCCATTCTGAGCTGGTTCGAGGTCCTCCAACCCCATTTTGAGGTTCTCCAGCCCCATTTTGAGCTGGTTTGAGGTCCTCCAACCCCATTTTTAGGTTCTCCAGCCCCATTTGGAGCTGATTCGAGGTCCTCCAACCCCATTTTGAGATGGTTTGAGGTCCTCCAACCCCATTTGGAGCTGGTTCGAGGTCCTCCAACCCCATTTTGAGATGGTTTGACGTCCTCCAACCCCATTTGGAGCTGGCTCGAGGTCCTCCAACCCCATTTTGAGATGGTTTGAGGTCCTCCAACCCCATTTTAAGGTTCTCCAGCTCCATTCTGAGCTGATTCGAGGTCCTCCAACCCCATTTTGAGCTGGTTCGAGGTCCTCCAGCCCCATTTTGAGATGTTTTGAGATCCTCCAACCCCATATTGAGCTGGTTCGAGGTCCTCCAGCCCCATTTTGAGATGTTTTGAGATCCTCCAACCCCATTTTGAGCTGGTTCGAGGTCCTCCAGCCCCATTTTGAGCTGGTTCGAGGTCCTCCAGCCCCATTTTGAGCTGATTCGAGGTCCTCCAACCCCATTTTGAGCTGGTTCGAGGTCCTCCAGCCCCATTTTGAGCTGATTCGAGGTCCTCCAACCCCATTTTGAGCTGGTTCGAGGTCCTCCAACCCCATTTTGAGATGTTTTGAGATCCTCCAGCTCCATTTTGAGCTGGTTTGAGGTCCTCCAGCCCCATTTTGAGCTGGTTCGAGGTCCTCCAACCCCATTTTGAGATGGTTCGAGGTCCTCCAGCCCCATTTTGAGATGTTTTGAGATCCTCCAGCCCCATTTTGAGCTGGTTCGAGGTCCTCCAGCCCCATTTTGAGCTGGTTCGAGGTCCTCCAGCCCCATTTTGAGCTGGTTCGAGGTCCTCCAGCCCCATTTTGAGCTGGTTCGAGGTCCTCCAACCCCATTTTGAGATGGTTCGAGGTCCTCCAACCCCATTTTGAGATGTTTTGAGATCCTCCAGCTCCATTTTGAGCTGGTTCGAGGTCCTCCAGCCCCATTTTGAGCTGGTTCGAGGTCTTCCAGCCCCATTTTGAGCTGGTTTGAGGTCCTCCAGCCCCATTTTGAGATGTTTTGAGATCCTCCAACCCCATTTTGAGCTGGTTCGAGGTCCTCCAACCCCATTTTGAGCTGGTTCGAGGTCCTCCAACCCCATTTTGAGCTGGTTCGAGGTCCTCCAGCCCCATTTTGAGCTGGTTTGAGATCCTCCAAACCCATTTTGAGCTGGTTCGAGGTCCTCCAACCCCATTTTGAGATGTTTTGAGATCCTCCAAACCCATTTTGAGCTGGTTCGAGGTCCTCCAACCCCATTTTGAGATGGTTTGAGTTCCTCCATCCCATTTTGAGGTTCTCCAGCTCCATTCTGAGCTGTTTCGAGGTCCTCCAACCCATTTTGAGGTTCTCCAGCTCCATTTTGAGCTGTTTCGAGGTCCTCCAGCTCCATTTTGAGCTGGTTTGAGGTCCTCCAACCCCATTTTGAGGTCCTCCAGCCCCATTTTGTGCTGGTTTGAGGTCCTCCAGCCCCATTCTGAGCTGGTTCGAGGACCTCCAACCCCATTTTGAGATGTTTTGAGATCCTCCAGCTCCATTTTGAGCTGTTTCGAGGTCCTCCAACCCCATTTTGAGCTGGTTTGAGGTCCTCCAACCCCATTTTGAGCTTCTCCAACCCCATTTTGAGCTGTTTCGAGGTCCTCCAGCCCCAATTTGAGCTGGTTCGAGGTCCTCCAACCCCATTTTGAGCTTCTCCAGCTCCATTTTGAGCTTGTTTGAGGTCCTCCAACCCCATTTTGAGCTCGTTTGAGGTCCTCCAACCCCATTTTGAGCTGGTTCGAGGTCCTCCAACCCCATTTTGAGATGGTTCGAGGTCCTCCAACCCCATTTTGAGATGTTTTGAGATCCTCCAGCTCCATTTTGAGCTGGTTCGAGGTCCTCCAGCCCCATTTTGAGATGTTTTGAGATCCTCCAACCCCATTTTGAGATGTTTTGAGGTCCTCCAGCCCCATTTTGAGATGTTTTGAGATCCTCCAGCCCCATTTCGAGCTGGTTCGAGGTCCTCCAGCCCCATTTTGAGCTGGTTCGAGGTCCTCCAACCCCATTTTGAGCTGGTTCGAGGTCCTCCAACCCCATTTTGAGCTGGTTCGAGGTCCTCCAGCCCCATTTTGAGCTGGTTCGAGGTCTTCCAGCCCCATTTTGAGCTGGTTTGAGGTCCTCCAGCCCCATTTTGAGATGTTTTGAGATCCTCCAACCCCATTTTGAGCTGGTTCGAGGTCCTCCAACCCCATTTTGAGCTGGTTCGAGGTCCTCCAACCCCATTTTGAGCTGGTTCGAGGTCCTCCAGCCCCATTTTGAGCTGGTTTGAGATCCTCCAAACCCATTTTGAGCTGGTTCGAGGTCCTCCAACCCCATTTTGAGATGTTTTGAGATCCTCCAAACCCATTTTGAGCTGGTTCGAGGTCCTCCAACCCCATTTTGAGATGGTTTGAGTTCCTCCATCCCATTTTGAGGTTCTCCAGCTCCATTCTGAGCTGTTTCGAGGTCCTCCAACCCATTTTGAGGTTCTCCAGCTCCATTTTGAGCTGTTTCGAGGTCCTCCAGCTCCATTTTGAGCTGGTTTGAGGTCCTCCAACCCCATTTTGAGGTCCTCCAGCCCCATTTTGTGCTGGTTTGAGGTCCTCCAGCCCCATTCTGAGCTGGTTCGAGGACCTCCAACCCCATTTTGAGATGTTTTGAGATCCTCCAGCTCCATTTTGAGCTGTTTCGAGGTCCTCCAACCCCATTTTGAGCTGGTTTGAGGTCCTCCAACCCCATTTTGAGCTTCTCCAACCCCATTTTGAGCTGTTTCGAGGTCCTCCAGCCCCAATTTGAGCTGGTTCGAGGTCCTCCAACCCCATTTTGAGCTTCTCCAGCTCCATTTTGAGCTTGTTTGAGGTCCTCCAACCCCATTTTGAGCTCGTTTGAGGTCCTCCAACCCCATTTTGAGCTGGTTCGAGGTCCTCCAACCCCATTTTGAGATGGTTCGAGGTCCTCCAACCCCATTTTGAGATGTTTTGAGATCCTCCAGCTCCATTTTGAGCTGGTTCGAGGTCCTCCAGCCCCATTTTGAGATGTTTTGAGATCCTCCAACCCCATTTTGAGATGTTTTGAGGTCCTCCAGCCCCATTTTGAGATGTTTTGAGATCCTCCAGCCCCATTTCGAGCTGGTTCGAGGTCCTCCAGCCCCATTTTGAGCTGGTTCGAGGTCCTCCAACCCCATTTTGAGCTGGTTCGAGGTCCTCCAACCCCATTTTGAGCTGGTTCGAGGTCCTCCAGCCCCATTTTGAGCTGGTTCGAGGTCTTCCAGCCCCATTTTGAGCTGGTTTGAGGTCCTCCAGCCCCATTTTGAGATGTTTTGAGATCCTCCAACCCCATTTTGAGCTGGTTCGAGGTCCTCCAACCCCATTTTGAGCTGGTTCGAGGTCCTCCAACCCCCTTTTGAGATGGTTTGAGGTCCTCCAACCCCATTTTGAGGTTCTCCAGCTCCATTCTGAGCTGATTCGAGGTCCTCCAGCCCCATTTTGAGCTGGTTCGAGGTCCTCCAGCCCCATTTTGAGATGTTTTGAGATCCTCCAACCCCATTTTGAGCTGGTTCGAGGTCCTCCAACCCCATTTGGAGCTGATTCGAGCTCCCTCCCCGGGGCAGGTGGGGCCGCTGGCGGGAGCTGGTGTCCCACGGCCGTTCCAAGCGGCGCCTTTCGGAGCGCGAGGTGGAGACCGTCTGCCGCGCCATCTTGCTCTTCTGCCTCGTCCACTACCGCGGCGACGAGAGCATCAAGAGCTTCATCTGGGACCTCATCAGCCCCGGCGAGAACGGGAAGAGCAAGGAGCTCCACAACCACTCGGGTGAGGACCTTTCGGAGCTTCGGAGAAACCTCCGGAGAAATCTTTTTTTGAGGTCTTGGAAGTTGGTTGACGTCTTCTTCAGGTCTCTCCGTCCCGGTTCCTCGCGGCCGCAAAGGGAAGAAGGCGAAGAATCCAAACGCCTTCGATCTCCGAGGAGCCGAGTGGATCCGGAGATACGACCCGGACGAGCTCTTCCAAGACGAAGGTTACAAGAAGCATCTCAAGCATCAGTGCAACAAGTAGGTTTGGAGGCATCTCCAGGGGCTTCGCGGCCTCCGAGCTGGGGGGAAGGTCCTTAATTTTCTTTTGAGGAAGGCGGAAGGTCCATAATTAGAGGTTCAAGGTCCATAATTAGAGGTTCAAGGTCCATAATTAGAGGTTCAAGGTCCATAATTAGAGGTTCAAGGTCCATAATTGGAGGCGGAAGGTCCATAATTAGAGGTTCAGGGTCCTTAATTGGAGGCAGAAGGTCCTTAATTTGAGGTTCAAGGTCCATAATTAGAGGTTCAAGGTCCATAATTAGAGGTGGAAGGTCCTTAATTTGAGGTTCAAGGTCCATAATTAGAGGTACAAGGTCCATAATTAGAGGTTCAAGGTCCATAATTGGAGGCGGAAGGTCCATAATTAGAGGTTCAAGGTCCATAATTAGAGGTGGAAGGTCCTTAATTTGAGGTTCAAGGTCCATAATTAGAGGTTCAAGGTCCATAATTGGAGGCGGAAGGTCCATAATTGGAGGCGGAAGGTCCTTAATTAGAGGTTCAAGGTCCATAATTTGAGGTTCAAGGTCCATAATTAGAGGTTCAAGGTCCATAATTAGAGGTGGGAGGTCCATAATTAGAGGCGGAAGGTCCTTAATTGGAGGCGGAAGGTCCTTAATTTGAGGTTCAAGGTCCATAATTTGAGGTTCAAGGTCCATAATTAGAGGTTCAAGGTCCATAATTAGAGGTTCAAGGTCCATAATTAGAGGTTCAAGGTCCATAATTAGAGGTTCAAGGTCCATAATTGGAGGTTCAAGGTCCATAATTGGAGGTTCAAGGTCCGTAATTGGAGGCAGAAGGTCCTTAATTAGAGGTTCGAGGTCCATAATTAGAGGTGGAAGGTCCTTAATTAGAGGTTCAAGGTCCATAATTAGAGGTTCAAGGTCCATAATTAGAGGTTCAAGGTCCATAATTGGAGGCGGAAGGTCCATAATTGGAGGCAGAAGGTCCATAATTGGAGGTTCAAGATCCATAATTAGAGGTTCAGGGTTCTTAATTGGAGGCAGAAGGTCCTTAATTTGAGGCGGAAGGTCCGTAATTAGAGGTCGAAGGTCCATAATTAGAGGTAGAAGGTCCATAATTGGTGGCGGAAGGTCCTTAATTAGAGGTTCAAGGTCCATAATTAGAGGTTCAAGGTCCATAATTAGAGGTTCAAGGTCCATAATTAGAGGCGGAAGGTCCTTAATTAGAGGTTCAAGGTCCATAATTAGAGGCGGAAGGTCCATAATTAGAGGTTCAAGGTCCATAATTAGAGGCGGAAGGTCCATAATTAGAGGTTCAAGGTCCATAATTAGAGGCGGAAGGTCCATAATTAGAGGTTCAAGGTCCATAATTAGAGGCGGAAGGTCCATAATTAGAGGTTCAAGGTCCTTAATTAGAGGTTCAAGGTCCATAATTAGAGGCGGAAGGTCCATAATTTGAGGTTCAAGGTCCATAATTAGAGGTGGAAGGTCCATAATTAGAAGCGGAAGGTCCTTAATTTGAGGTTCAAGGTCCATAATTAGAGGTTCAAGGTCCATAATTAGAGGTGGAAGGTCCTTAATTTGAGGTTCAAGGTCCATAATTAGAGGTTCAAGGTCCTTAATTAGAGGTTCAAGGTCCTTAATTAGAGGCCGAAGGTCCGTAATTAGAGGTTGAAGGTCCATAATTAGAGGTAGAAGGTCCATAATTGGTGGCGGAAGGTCCATAATTAGAGGTTCAAGGTCCATAATTAGAGGTTCAAGGTCCTTAATTGGAGGCGGAAGGTCCTTAATTGGAAGCGGAAGGTCCATAATTAGAGGTTCAAGGTCCATAATTAGAGGCGGAAGGTCCATAATTTGAGGTTCAAGGTCCATAATTAGAGGTTCAAGGTCCATAATTAGAGGTTCAAGGTCCATGATTAGAGGCGGAAGGTCCATAATTGGTGGCGGAAGGTCCATAATTTGAGGTTCAAGGTCCATAATTAGAGGTTCAAGGTCCATAATTTGAGGTTCAAGGTCCATAATTAGAGGCGGAAGGTCCATAATTAGAGGTTCAAGGTCCATAATTAGAGGCAGAAGGTCCATAATTTTCTTTGGAGCCGCGTTCGGTTCCGCCTCGTTGAGTCCAAGTTGAGGTTCCTCAGCTCCGTGGTTTCTCCGCAGGGTTCTCCTCAGGGTCCGGATGCTCTACTACCTGCGCCAGGAGGTCATCGGCGACCAGGCCGAGAAGGTCTTGGCGGGAGCGGCAGCCAGGTGGGTCCCTCTTGGAGGTTCTCCAGCTCCATTTTGAGGTGGTTTGAGGTCCTCTAGCTCCATTTTGAGGTTCTCCAGCTCCATTTTGAGGTCGTTTGAGGTTCTCCAGCTCCATTTGGAGGTTCTCCAGCTCCATTTTGAGGTCGTTTGAGGTTCTCCAGCTCCATTTTGAGGTTCTCTAGCTTCGTTTTGATGTTCTCCAGCTCTATTTTGAGGTGGTTTGAGGTCCTCCAGGCCCTATTTGAGGTCCTCTAGCTCCATTTTGAGGTTCTCCAGCTCCATTTTGAGGTGGTTTGAGGTCCTCCAGCTCCATTTTGAGGTTCTCCAGCTCCATTTTGAGGTTCTCCAGCTCCATTTTGAGGTGGTTTGAGGTCCTCTAGCTCCAGTTTGAGGTTCTCCAGCTCCATTTTGAGGTCGTTTGAGGTCCTCTAGCTCCATTTTGAGGTCCTCTAGCTCCATTTTGAGGTCCTCTAGCTCCATTTTGAGGTCCTCTAGCTCCATTTTGAGGTCCTCCAGCTCCATTTTGAGGTTCTCCAGCTCCATTTTGAGGTGGTTTGAGGTTCTCCAGCTCCATTTTGAGGTGTTTTGAGGTTCTCCAGCTCCATTTTGAGGTGGTTTGAGGTTCTCCAGCTCCATTTTGAGGTGGTTTGAGGTCCTCTAGCTCCACTTTGAGGTTCTCCAGCTCCATTTTGAGGTGGTTTGAGGTCCTCTAGCTCCATTTTGAGGTTCTCCAGCTCCATTTTGAGGTTCTCCAGCTCCATTTTGAGGTGGTTTGAGGTCCTCCAGACCCTATTTGAGGTTCTCCAGCTCCATGTTGAGGTTCTCCAGCCCCATTTTGAGGTGGTTTGAGGTCCTCTAGCTCCATTTTGAGGTTCTCCAGCTCCACTTTGAGGTGGTTTGAGGTCCTCTAGCTCCATTTTGAGGTTCTCCAGCTCCATTCTGAGGTGGTTTGAGGTCCTCTAGCTCCATTTTGAGGTGCTTTGAGGTCCTTCAAACCCTCTTTGAGGTCCTCCAGCTCCATATTGAGGTGGTTTGAGGTCCTCCAACCCCATTTTGATGTGGTTTGATGTCCTTCAAACCCACTTTGAGCTTCTCCAGCTCCATATTGAAGTTCTCCAGCTCCATTTTGAGGTGGTTTGAGGTCCTCAAGGCCCTATTTGAGGTCCTCGAGCTCCATTTTGAGGTTCTCCAGCTCCATTTTGAGGTGGTTTGAGGTCCTCTAGCTCCATTTTGAGGTTCTCCAGCTCCATTTTGAGGTCGTTTGAGGTCCTCTAGCTGCATTTTGAGGTTCTCCAGCTCCATTTTGAGGTCGTTTGAGGTCCTCTAGCTCCATTTTGAGGTTCTCTAGCTCCATTTTGAGCTTCTCCACCTCCATTTTGAGGTGGTTTGAAGTCCTTCCAACCCATTTTGAGGTTCTCCAGCTCCATTTTGAGGTGGTTTGATGTCCTCCAGACCCACTTTGAGGTCCTCCAGCTCCATTTTGAGCTGGTTTGAGGTCCTCCAGCCCCATTTTGAGCTGGTTTGAGGTCCTCCAACCCCATTTTGAGATGGTTTGAGGTCCTCCAACCCCATTTTGAGCTGGTTTGAGGTCCTCCAACCCCATTCTGAGCTGATTCGAGGTCCTCCAACCCCATTTTGAGCTGGTTTGAGGTCGTCCAACCCCATTTTGAGCTGGTTCGAGGTCCTCCAGCTCCATTCTGAGCTGATTCGAGGTCCTCCAACCCCATTTTGAGCTGGTTCGAGGTCCTCCAACCCCATTTTGAGCTGGTTTGAGGTCCTCCAACCCCATTCTGAGCTGATTCGAGGTCCTCCAACCCCATTTTGAGCTGGTTCGAGGTCTTCCAACGCCATTTTGAGCTGGTTCGAGGTCCTCCAACCCCATTTTGAGGTCCTCCAATCCCCTTTTGAGATGGTTTGAGGTCCTCCAACCCCATTTTGAGGTTCTCCAGCTCCATTCTGAGCTGATTCGAGGTCCTCCAACCCCATTTTGAGCTGCTCCGGCCCCGTTTCGAGCTCCTTTCTCCCTCTCCGATCGCAGCGAGATCGACATCTGGTTCCCTCTGGTGGAGCAGCTGGAGGTTCCGTCCTCCTGGTGGGACGCCGAGGCCGACAAATCCCTCCTCATCGGCGTCTTCAAGCACGGTAAGAACCGCCGGGAACCTCCCCGCTTCCCCCCCCCCCCCCCGCCCCCGGGCGCCGCTTCCCGAGGGATTTGGGACGCGGGGCCTTCTTCTTCTTCTTCTTCTTCTCCTCCTCCTCCTCCTCCTCCTCCTCCTTCTCCTTCGTCGTCCTCCTCGAGGCTACGAGAAGTACAACACGATGCGAGCGGATCCCGCCCTCTGCTTCCTGGAAAAAGCCGGACGGCCCGACGACAAGGCCGTCGCCGCCGAGCAGCGCCTCGACCTCGCCGAAGGGTCAGTGCCGGGACGGGGCCCTCGGGGCGACGCGACCCCATTTTGGGGGTCTTGGACCCCATTTTGGGTGCTTTCGACCCCATTTTTGGGGTCTTGGACCCCATTTTGGGTGGTTACGACGCCATTTTGGGTGGTTTCAACCCCATTTTTGGTGTCTTTGACCCCATTTTGGGTGGTTTCGACGCCATTTTGGGTGGTTTCGACCCCATTTTGGGTAATTTTGACCCCATTTTGGGTGGTTTCGACCCCATTTTTGGGGTCTTGACCCCATTTTGGATGGTTTCAACCCTATTTTTGGGGTCTTGGACCCCATTTTGGGGGGTTTCAACCCCATTTCGGGGGTTTTGACCCCATTTTGGGTAATTTTGACCCCATTTTGGGTGGTTTTGACCCCATTTTGGGTGGTTTCGATGCCATTTTGGGGGTCTTGGATCCCATTTCGGGGGGTTCGACCCCATTTTGGGTGGTTTTGACCCCATTTTGGGTGGTTTCCACCCCATTTTTGGTGTCTTTGGCCCCATTTTGGGCGTCTTAGACCCCATTTTGTGGCCTTTGACCCCATTTTGGGTGGTTTCGACCCCATTTTTGGGGTCTTGGACCCCATTTCGGGGGGTTCCGACCCCATTTTGGATGGTTTCAACCCCATTTTTGGGGTCTTGGACCCCATTTTGGGGGGTTTCAACCCCATTTCGGGGGTTTTGACCCCATTTTGGGTAATTTTGACCCCATTTTGGGTGGTTTTGACCCCATTTTGGGTGGTTTCGATGCCATTTTGGGTGGTTTCTACCCCATTTTGGGTGGTTTCGATGCCATTTTGGGGGTCTTGGACCCCATTTCGGGGGGTTCCACCCCATTTTGGGTGGTTTTGACCCCATTTTGGGTGGTTTCCACCCCATTATTGGTGTCTTTGGCCCCATTTTGGGCGTCTTAGACCCCATTTTGTGGCCTTTGACCCCATTTTGGGTGGTTTCGACCCCATTTTTGGGGTCTTGGACCCCATTTCGGGGGGTTCCGACCCCATTTTGGGTGGTTTCAACCCCATTTTTGGGGTCTTGGACCCCATTTTGGGGGATTTCAACCCCATTTTGGGGGGTTTCGACACCATTTTGGGTAATTTTGACCCCATTTTTGGAGTCTTTGACACCATTTTGGGTGGTTTTGACGCCATTTTGGGTGGTTTCTACCCCATTTTGGTGTCTTTGACCCCATTTTGGGTGGTTTCGACGCCATTTTGGGGGTCTTGGACCCCATTTTGGGGGTTTTGGACCCCATTTCGGGGGGTTCGACCCCATTTTGGGTGGTTTTGACCCCATTTTGGATGGTTTCCACCCCATTATTGGTGTCTTTGGCCCCATTTTGGGCATCTTAGACCCCATTTTGTGGCCTTTGACCCCATTTTGGGTGGTTTCGACCCCATTTTTGGGGTCTTGGACCCCATTTCGGGGGGTTCCGACCCCATTTTGGGTGGTTTCAACCCCATTTTTGGGGTCTTGGACCCCATTTTGGGGGGTTTCAACCCCATTTTGGGGGGTTTCGACACCATTTTGGGTAATTTTGACCCCATTTTTGGAGTCTTTGACACCATTTTGGGTGGTTTCGACGCCATTTTGGGTGGTTTCTACCCCATTTTGGTGTCTTTGACCCCATTTTTGGTGGTTTCGACGCCATTTTGGGGGTCTTGGACCCCATTTTGGGGGTTTTGGACCCCATTTCGGGGGGTTCGACCCCATTTTGGGTGGTTTTGACCCCATTTTGGGTGGTTTCCACCCCATTATTGGTGTCTTTGGCCCCATTTTGGGCATCTTGGACCCCATTTTGTGGCCTTTGACCCCATTTTGGGTGGTTTCGACCCCATTTTTGGGGTCTTGGACCCCATTTTGGGTGGTTTTGACGCCATTTTGGGTGGTTTTGACCCCATTTTGGGTGGTTTTGACCCCATTTTTTGAGTCTTTGAACCATTTTTTTGTAATTTTGACCCCATTTTCGGAGCCTTGGACCCCATTTTGGGTGGTTTTGACCCCATTTTTGGTGTCTTGGACCCCATTTTGGGTGGTTTTGACCCCATTTTTGGTGATTTTGACCCCATTTTTGGGGTCTTGGACCTCATTTTGGGTGGGTTTGACGCCATTTTGGGGTCCAAACCTTCCATTTTGGGGTCCAAACCTTCCATTTTGGGGTCAGAACCTTCAATTTTTCCATCCAAACCTTCGATTTTGGGGTCCAAACCTTCCATTTTGGGGTCCAAACCTTCCATTTTGGGGTCAGAACCTTTGGTTTTGGGGTCCAAACCTTCCATTTTGGGGTCCAAACCTTCCATTTTGGGTCCAAACCTTCCATTTTTGGGTCCAAACCTTCCCTTTTGGTGTCAAACCCTTTGATTTTAGGGTCCGAACCTTCCCATTTGGGCCCAACCCTCTCATTTTTGGGGTCCCCCCCTCCTTTTTTGGGGTGCCGATGATGTCTTGCCATGCTAATACCGACCTCTTGGGATGAGTTCAAACCTTCGAGATCTGAGGCCCCCCGGGGGGGGGGCTTCGTTTGAGCCGTTTTCGTTAATTTTAGGCTCTTTTCCTTCGTTTTGAGAGGGTTTCACCCCCTTTGACACTTTCTCTTTCGAGAGGGACCCCCCAAAACTTGTCCCCCCCCTTTTTTTCTCTGTCCCCAGCGTCGATTTTGAGGACCCCGAGTACAAACCCCTCCCGGGTTCGGCCAAGGACGCGGACGACGAGGTGATTTTGGGGGGGTTTGAGGTGAAAAGGGCGATTTGGGGGGGCTGGGAGGCCATAAAAGGTTGTTTTGGGGGGAGATTGAGCCTGTTTTGGGGTGATTTGGGCTCTTTGGGGGGGTTCTGGGGGCTCATAGAGAGGTTTTGGGGTGCTTTGAGTCGATTTTGGGGCGCTTTGAGCTTATTTTGGGGATCCTGAGGGCTCCTGTACAGAGATTTTGGGGTGGTTTGAGCCGGTTTTGGGGTCCTGTGGGCTCCGATAGGGAGATTTTGGGGTGCTTGGAGCTGGTTTTGGGGGTTCTGAGGGCTCGTGGAGAGGTTTTGGGGCGATTTGAGACTATTTTGGGGTCCTAAAGGGTCACAGAGGGAGGTCTTGGGGTGATTTGAGCTGGTTTTGGGGTTCTAAGGGCTCATACCAGGGAGGTTTTGGGGTGCTTGGAGCCCATTCTGGGTGTTTCGGGGTCCTATAGGGGAGGTTTGTGTGGCTGGGGGGCCCTGTAGAGGGTTTTGGGGTCCCTAGAGGGTTTCGGGGTGTCCCCCCAGGCGGATCCGCTGCTGCTGCTGGAGGAGGAGGCGGCGCCTGACGGTGACGAAGGTAAAATTGGGGGGGGTCTATAGGGGACCCCGGCCCTATAGGGATCCTCTCATCCTATAGGGACCTTATAGGATCCCCTGCCCTCTAGGCGCCTCTAGGCCTCAACCAGGCCCCTCCAGGCCCCATCTAGGCCCTTCTAGGCCTCAAACAGGCCCCTCTAAGCCTCAACTAGGCCCTCTAGGCCCCATCCAGGCCCCTCTAGGCCTTAACCAGGCTCTCTAGGGCCCCTCTAGGCCCCTCTAGGCCTCAACCAGGCCCTCTAGGCCCTCTCTAGGCCCCATCCAGGCTCCTCTAGGCCTCAACCAGGCTCTCTAGGCCCCATCCAGGCCCCTGTAGGCCTCAACCAGGCTCTCTAGGCCCCATCCAGGCCCCTCTAGGCCTTAACCAGGCTCTCTAGGGCCCCTCTAGGCCCCAACCAGGCCCCTCTAGGCCTCAACCAGCCTCTTTAGGCCTCAACCAGGCTCTCTAGGCCCCATCCAGGCCCCTGTAGGCCTCAACCAGGCTCTCTAGTCCCCATCCAGGCCCCTGTAGGCCCCATCCAGGCCCCTCTAGGCCTCAACCAGGCCCCTCTAGGCCCCATCCAGGCCCCTCTAGGCCTCAACCAGGCCCCATCCAGGCCCCTCTAAACCTCAACCAGGCTCTCTAGGCCCCACCCAGGCCCCTCTAGGCCTCAACCAGGCCCCACCCAGGCCCCTCTAGGCCCCATCCAGGCCCTTCCAGGCCTCAACCAGGTCCCTCTAAGCCTCAACCAGGCTCTCTAGGTCCCATCTAGGCCTCAACCAGGCGCGTCTAGGCCCCTGTAGGCCCCAACCAGACCCTTTAGACCCCAGCCAGGCCCCTCTAAGCCACCTCTAGGCCCCAGCCAGGCCCCTCTAAGCCTCAACCAGGCTCTCTAGGCCCCATCCAGGCCCTCTAGGCCCCATCTAGGCCCCATCCAGGCCCTTTAGGCCCCATCTAGGCCCCATCTAGGCCCCAGCCAGGCCCTCTAGGCCCCATCTAGGCCCCATCTAGGCCCCAGCCAGGCCCCTGTAGGCCCCACCCAGGCCCCTCTAAGCCTCAGCCAGGCTCTCTAGGTCCTATCTAGGCCCCAGCCAGGCCCCTCTAAGCCTCAGCCAGGCTCTCTAGGTCCTATCTAGGCCCCAGCCAGGCCCCTCTAAGCCTCAACCAGGCTCTCTAGGTCCCATCTAGGCCCCATCCAGGCCCTCTAGGCCCCATCTAGGCCCCATCCAGGCCCTTTAGGCCCCTCTAGGCCCCAGCCAGGCGCCTCTAGGCCCCAGCCAGGCCTTCTAGGCCCCAGCCAGGCCCCATCCAAGCCCTTTAGGCCCCTCTAGGCCCCAGCCAGGCGCCTCTAGGCCCCAGCCAGGCGCCTCTAGGCCCCATCTAGGCCCCATCCAGGCCCTTTAGGCCCCTCTAGGCCCCAGCCAGGCGCCTCTAGGCCCCAGCCAGGCCTTCTAGGCCCCAGCCAGGCCCCATCCAAGCCCTTTAGGCCCCTCTAGGCCCCAGCCAGGCCCCTCTAGGCCCCAGCCAGGCCCCTCTAGGCCCCAGCCAGGCCCCTCTAGGCCCCAGCCAGGCCCCTCTAGGCCCCAGCCAGGCCCCTCTAGGCCCCAGCCAGGCCCCTCTAGGCCCCAGCCAGGCCCCTCTAGGCCCCAGCCAGGCCCTCTAGGCCCCAGCCAGGCCCCTCTAGGCCCCAGCCAGGCCCCTCTAGGCCCCAGCCAGGCCCCTCTAGGCCCCAGCCAGGCCCCTCTAGGCCCCAGCCAGGCCCCTCTAGGCCCCAGCCAGGCGCCTCTAGGCCCCAGCCAGGCGCCTCTAGGCCCCAGCCAGGCCCCTCTAGGCCCCAGCCAGGCCCTCTAGGCCCCAGCCAGGCCCCTCTAGGCCCCAGCCAGGCCCCTCTAGGCCCCAGCCAGGCCCTCTAGGCCCCAGCCAGGTGCCTCTAGGCCCGCGGGGGTTGGATTCTATAGGTCCTATCGGTTGCTATCGGTGAATTCTTTCCGTAGGGGCCCCCCCGGCGCCGGGGCAGGCGCGGTGGCCGCCCAGCTCGGCGCTGACGGGGCGGCTGAGGCGCCTGGTGGCCGCGTTTCAGCGCTCGGGGCGGCAGCGGCACCGGCTCCTGCCCGAGCCCGGCGAGCGACGGCGCCGCCGCTGCCGCCCCAGGGAGCCGGCTCCGAGGCACAAGCCGCACAGGTCAGAGACTTTCTAAGGGGATTCGGGGGGGTTCGGGATGTTCCAGGGGTGGTTCGAGGGGTTCGGATTCCATTTTAGGGGGTTTCGGGGTGATAGGGCTTGATTTTGAGGGGCCGGGAGGCCACGTTGGGGTCGTATAGGGTGGGTTTGGGGGGGTCGCGAGCCATTTTGGGGGTTCTGAGAACTCGTATGGGGAGGTTGGGGGGGGCTTGGACTCGGCTTTGGAAGGATTTGAGGTGTTTTGGGGGGCTGGGAGGCCATTTTGGGGGGTCTAAGGACTCATATGGGGAGGTGTTGGGGTGCTTGGAGCCCGTTTTGTGGGGATTTGGGGTGTTTTAGGGGGTGTTTTGTGGGGCTCGGACTCCATTTTGTGGGGATTCGGGGTGTTTTGTGGGGCTCGGACTCCATTTTGTGGGGCTCGGACTCCATTTTGTGGGGATTTGGGGTGTTTTGTGGGTCTCGGACTCCATTTTGTGGGGCTCGGACTCCATTTTGTGGGGCTTGGACTCCATTTTGTGGGGCTCGGACTCCATTTTGTGGAGCTCGGACTCCATTTTGTGGGGCTCGGACTCCATTTTGTGGGGCTCGGACTCCATTTTGTGGGGATTCGGGGTGTTTTGTGGGGCTCGGACTCCATTTTGTGGGTCTCAGACTCCATTTTGTGGGGATTCGGGGTGTTTTGTGGGGCTCGGACTCCATTTTGTGGGGATTCGGGGTGTTCGGAGGTGCTTTTGGGGTGCTTGGAGCCCCTTTTGTGGGGATTCGGGGTGTTTTTGTGGGGCTCAGACTCCATTTTGTGGGGCTTTGGGTTGTTTGGAGCCATTTTGGGGTGCTGGGAGCCCATTTTGTGGGGCTCGGACTCCATTTTGTGGGGATTCGGGGTGTTTTGTGGGGCTCGGACTCCATTTTGTGGGGCTTTGGCGTGTTTTGGGGGGCTCGGACTCCATTTTGTGGGGCTTTGCGGGGGTTGGAAGTGATTTTGGGGGTGCTGGGAGCCCCTTTTTTGAGGATTTGGGGTGTTTTGTGGGGCTTGGACTCCATTTTGTAGGGATTCGGGGTGTTCTGAGGTGATTTTGGGGTGCTGGGAGCCCCTTTTGAGGGGATTCGAGGTGTTTTCTGAGGCTCGGACTCCATTTTGTGCGGATTCGGGGTGTTTTGTGGGGCTCGGACTCCATTTTGTGGGTCTCAGACTCCATTTTGTGGGGCTCGGACTCCATTTTGTGGGGATTCGGGGTGTTTTGTGGGGCTCGGACTCCATTTTGTGGGTCTCGGACTCCATTTTGTGGGGCTCGGACTCCATTTTGTGGGTCTCGGACTCCATTTTGTGGGGATTCGGGGTGTTTTGTGGGGCTCGGACTCCATTTTGTGGGTCTCGGACTCCATTTTGTGGGTCTCGGACTCCATTTTGTGGGGATTCGGGGTGTTTTGTGGGGCTCGGACTCCATTTTGTGGGGCTCGGACTCCATTTTGTGGGGATTCGGGGTGTTTTGTGGGGCTCGGACTCCATTTTGTGGGTCTCAGACTCCATTTTGTGGGGATTTGGGGTGTTTTGTGGGGCTCGGACTCCATTTTGTGGGGATTTGGGGTGTTTTGTGGGGCTCGGACTCCATTTTGTGGGGCTCAGACTCCATTTTGTGGGGCTCGGACTCCATTTTGTGGGGATTTGGGGTGTTTTGTGGGTCTCGGACTCCATTTTGTGGGTCTCAGACTCCATTTTGTGGGGCTCGGACTCCATTTTGTTGGGATTCGGGGTGTTTTGTGGGGCTCGGACTCCATTTTGTGGGTCTCAGACTCCATTTTGTGGGGCTCGGACTCCATTTTGTTGGGATTCGGGGTGTTTTGTGGGGCTCGGACTCCATTTTGTGGGGATTCGGGGTGTTTTGTGGGGCTCGGACTCCATTTTGTGGGTCTCAGACTCCATTTTGTGGGGATTTGGGGTGTTTTGTGGGGCTCGGACTCCATTTTGTGGGTATCGGACTCCATTTTGTGGGGCTCGGACTCCATTTTGTGGGGATTCGGGGTGTTTTGTGGGGCTCGGACTCCATTTTGTGGGGCTCGGACTCCATTTTGTGGGGATTCGGGGTGTTTTGTGGGGCTCGGACTCCATTTTGTGGGGCTCGGACTCCATTTTGTGGGGCTTGGACTCCATTTTGTGGGGCCCGGACTCCATTTTGTGGGGATTCGGGGTGTTTTGTGGGGCTCGGACTCCATTTTGTGGGTCTCAGACTCCATTTTGTGGGTCTCAGACTCCATTTTATGGGGATTCGGGGTGTTTTGTGGGGCTCGGACTCCATTTTGTGGGGCTCGGACTCCATTTTGTGGGGATTCGGGGTGTTTTGTGGGGCTCGGACTCCATTTTGTGGGTCTCAGACTCCATTTTGTGGGGATTTGGGGTGTTTTGTGGGGCTCGGACTCCATTTTGTGGGGCTCTGGGGGTGAAAAGGAGCCAATTTTGCCTTTGGAAGCCGAGTTTTTGAGGTAAAAAGCTGGAATTTTGAGTTCAAAAGGGGGAGGTTTGAGGTAAAATGATGGATTTTAGGGTGAAAAGGCGGATTTTTTGAGGCGATCTCCAATTTTGGGGTGAAAAGGTCCAATTTGGGGTGGAAACGCAGATTTTTTTTGAGGTAAAATTGTGTGGATTTGAGGTGAAAAGGGGATTTTTGAGGGAAATTGGTTGAATTTTGGGGCTTTAAGGGTTTTTTTGAGGTAAAATGATCAATTTTGGGGGTGAAAAGGGATTTTTGAGGTAAAATGATCAATTTTGGGGGGGAAAATATGGATTTTTGAGGTAAAATGATCAATTTTGGGGGGGAAAAGGGTGATTTTTGAGGCAAAATGGTTGAATTTTGGGGCTTTAAAGGGTTTTTTGAGGTAAAATGATCAATTTTGGGGGGAAAGGGGGATTTTTGTGGGAAAATGATCAATTTTGGGGTGAAAATACGGATTTTTGAGGTAAAATGATCAATTTATGAGGGAAAAGGGGGATTTTTGAGGTAAAATGATCAATTTTGGGGGTGAAAATATGGATTTTTGAGGTAAAATGATCAATTTAGGGGGGAAAAGTAGATTTTTTTGAGGTAAAATGGTTCAGTCTGGGGTGAAAATATGGATTTTGAGGTAAAACGATCAAATTATGAGGGAAAGGGGGATTTTTGAGGTAAAATGATCAATTTTAGGAGGAAAAATGGGATTTTTTGGGGGGGAAAGGGGGATTTTTGAGGTAAAATGATCACTTGGGGGTGAAAATATGGATTTTTGAGGTAAAATGATCAATTTTTGGGGAAAAGGGGGGATTTTTGAGGTAAAATGATCAATTTGGGGGTGAAAATATGGATTTTTGAGGTAAAATGATCAATTTTGGGGGGAAAAGGGGGATTTTTGAGGTCAAATGGTCGATTTTTGGGGGAAAAGGGGGATTTTTTTAGGTGAAACTGGGATTTTAGGGTGAAAAGGTGGATTTTTTGAGGCGATCTCCAATTTTGGGGCGAAAAGGGGGAGTTTGGGGGTGAAAAGGTCCAATTTGGGGTGAAAACGCAGATTTTTTTTGAGGTAAAATTGTGTGGATTTGAGGTGAAAAGGGGATTTTTGAGGGAAAATGGTTGAATTTTGGGGCTTTAAGGGTTTTTTTGAGGTAAAATGATCAATTTTGGGGGTGAAAAGGGATTTTTGAGGTAAAATGATCAATTTTGGGGGGGAAAATATGGATTTTTGAGGTAAAATGATCAATTTTGGGGGGGAAAATATGGATTTTTGAGGTAAAATGATCAATTTTGGGGGGGAAAAGGGTGATTTTTGAGGCAAAATGGTTGAATTTTGGGGCTTTAAAGGGTTTTTTGAGGTAAAATGATCAATTTTGGGGGGAAAGGGGGATTTTTGTGGGAAAATGATCAATTTTGGGGTGAAAATACGGATTTTTGAGGTAAAATGATCAATTTATGAGGGAAAAGGGGGATTTTTGAGGTAAAATGATCAATTTTGGGGGTGAAAATATGGATTTTTGAGGTAAAATGATCAATTTAGGGGGGAAAAGTAGATTTTTTTGAGGTAAAATGGTTCAGTCTGGGGTGAAAATATGGATTTTGAGGTAAAACGATCAAATTATGAGGGAAAGGGGGATTTTTGAGGTAAAATGATCAATTTTAGGAGGAAAAATGGGATTTTTTTGGGGGGAAAGGGGGATTTTTGAGGTAAAATGATCACTTGGGGGTGAAAATATGGATTTTTGAGGTAAAATGATCAATTTTTGGGGAAAAGGGGGGATTTTTGAGGTAAAATGATCAATTTGGGGGTGAAAATATGGATTTTTGAGGTAAAATGATCAATTTTGGGGGGAAAAGGGGGATTTTTGAGGTCAAATGGTCGATTTTTGGGGGAAAAGGGGGATTTTTTTAGGTGAAACTGGGATTTTAGGGTGAAAAGGTGGATTTTTTGAGGCGATCTCCAATTTTGGGGCGAAAGGGGGAGTTTGGGGGTGAAAAGGTCCAATTTGGGGTGAAAACGCAGATTTTTTTTGAGGTAAAATTGTGTGGATTTGAGGTGAAAAGGGGATTTTTGAGGGAAAATGGTTGAATTTTGGGGCTTTAAGGGTTTTTTTGAGGTAAAATGATCAATTTTGGGGGTGAAAAGGGATTTTTGAGGTAAAATGATCAATTTTGGGGGGGAAAATATGGATTTTTGAGGTAAAATGATCAATTTTGGGGGGGAAAATATGGATTTTTGAGGTAAAATGATCAATTTTGGGGGGGAAAAGGGTGATTTTTGAGGCAAAATGGTTGAATTTTGGGGCTTTAAAGGGTTTTTTGAGGTAAAATGATCAATTTTGGGGGGAAAGGGGGATTTTTGTGGGAAAATGATCAATTTTGGGGTGAAAATACGGATTTTTGAGGTAAAATGATCAATTTATGAGGGAAAAGGGGGATTTTTGAGGTAAAATGATCAATTTTGGGGGTGAAAATATGGATTTTTGAGGTAAAATGATCAATTTAGGGGGGAAAAGTAGATTTTTTTGAGGTAAAATGGTTCAGTCTGGGGTGAAAATATGGATTTTGAGGTAAAACGATCAAATTATGAGGGAAAGGGGGATTTTTGAGGTAAAATGATCAATTTTAGGAGGAAAAATGGGATTTTTTTGGGGGGAAAGGGGGATTTTTGAGGTAAAATGATCACTTGGGGGTGAAAATATGGATTTTTGAGGTAAAATGATCAATTTTTGGGGAAAAGGGGGGATTTTTGAGGTAAAATGATCAATTTGGGGGTGAA
Organism: Clamator glandarius; assembly: GCA_033459285.1. NCBI lineage: Eukaryota > Metazoa > Chordata > Aves > Cuculiformes > Cuculidae > Clamator > Clamator glandarius. The sequence continues at coordinate 8,092 of JAUNZM010001935.1, read as the reverse complement.
AATATGGATTTTTGAGGTAAAATGATCAATTTTGGGGGGAAAAGGGGGATTTTTGAGGTCAAATGGTCGATTTTTGGGGGAAAAGGGGGATTTTTTTAGGTGAAACTGGGATTTTAGGGTGAAAAGGTGGATTTTTTGAGGCGATCTCCAATTTTGGGGCGAAAAGGGGGAGTTTGGGGGTGAAAAGGTCCAATTTGGGGTGGAAAACGCAGATTTTTTTGAGGTAAAATTGTGTGGATTTGAGGTGAAAAGGGGATTTTTGAGGGAAAATGGTTGAATTTTGGGGCTTTAAGGATTTTTTTGAGGTAAAATGATCAATTTTGGGGGTGAAAAGGGATTTTTGAGGTAAAACGATCAATTTTGGGGGGGAAATGGGATTTTTTTGAGGTAAAACGATCAACTTTGGGGGTGAAAAGGGATTTTTGAGGTAAAACGATCAATTTTGGGGGTGAAAAGGGATTTTTGAGGTAAAATGATCAATTTTGGGGGGGGGAAACTGGGATTTTGGAGGGGAAAAGGAGGATTTTGGAGGGAAAAAGGAGGATTTTGGAGGGGAAAAGGAGGATTTTTGAGGGAAAAAGGAGGATTTTGGAGGGGAAAAGGAGGATTTTGGAGGTAAACTGACCCCCTCGGGTGGTGTCGGTCCCCATCGCTGGGACTCGGTCCTTGAGTTGTTGGGGTGGAGGAGATCTTGAGGTGCTGGGAGCCCATCCTTGAGATCTTGGGGTGGTGGGACCCCCAGGGTGACCCCCGTGGTGTCCCTCGGGGAGCAGGTGGACGCGGCGGGAGCAGGCGGATTTCTACCGCGTGGCCTCCACCTTCGGGGTGGAGCTGGAGCCGGACACCGGTCGCTTCCGCTGGGCTCGTTTCCGAGCTCTGGCCGGGCTGGAGAAGAAAACGGATGAAAACCTCACCAAGTTCTACCACGGCTTCGTCGCCATGTGCCGCCAGGTCTGCCGCCTCCCGCCGGCCCCCGGAGATGGTACGAGAGGGACCTCAAGGGGCTTGGAGGCGTCGCCGGGTGGTGGTGGAGGGGGGTTTGGAGGCATCTCCGTAGGGTTTGGAGGAGTTTCCATGAGAGATATGGAGCTCCGGGTGGGTTTGGAGGCATCTCCGTGGGGTTTAGAGCCACCTCCATGGGCTTTAGAGGCATTTCCATGAGAGATATGGAGCTCCACGTGGGTTTGGAGGCATCTCCGAGGGCTTTAGAGGCATCTCCATAAGAGATAAGCAGCTCCACATGGTTTTGGAGGCATCTCCATGGCCTTTAGAGGCATCTCCATGGGGTTTAGAGGCATCTCCATGGCCTTTAGAGTCCTTTCCACGAGACTTATGGAGCTCCATGGCCTTTAGAGGCATCTCCATGGCCTTTAGAGGCATCTCCAAGGCCTTTAGAGTCATTTCCATGAGAGTTACGGAGCTCCAGGTTGTTTTGGAGGCATCTCCATGGCCTTTAGAGCCATTTCCATGAGATTTATGGAGCTCCGGGTTGTTTTGGAGGCATCTCCAAGGGCTTTAGAGCCGTTTCCATGAGATTTATGGAGCTCCAGGTTGTTTCGGAGGCATCTCCAAGGCCTTTAGAGCCATTTCCATGAGATTTATGGAGCTCCAGGTTGTTTTGGAGGCATCTCCAAGGGCTTTAGAGCCGTTTCCATGAGATTTATGGAGCTCCAGGTTGTTTTGGAGGCATCTCCAAGGCCTTTAGAGTCATCTCCATGAGAGTTACGGAGCTCCAGGTTGTTTTGGAGGGATCTCCATGGCCTTTAGAGCCATTTCCATGAGATTTATGGAGCTCCAGGTTGTTTCGGAGGCATCTCCGTGGCTTTCGGAGGCATCTCCATGGCCTTTAGAGGCATCTCCATGGCCTTTAGAGCTATTTCCATGAGAGTTACGGAGCTCCAGGTTGTTTTGGAGGCATCTCCAAGGCCTTTAGAGTCATTTCCATGAGATTTATGGAGCTCCAGGTTGTTTTGGAGGCATCTCCATGAGATTTATGGAGCTCCAGGTTGTTTCGGAGGCATCTCTATGGCCTTTAGAGCCGTTTCCATGAGATTTATGGAGCTCCAGGTTGTTTCGGAGGCATCTCCATGGCCTTTAGAGCCGTTTCCATGAGATTTATGGAGCTCCAGGTTGTTTTGGAGGCATCTCTATGGCCTTTAGAGCCGTTTCCCTGAGCTTTATGGAGCTCCAGGTTGTTTCGGAGGCATCTCCGTGGCTTTCGGAGGCATCTCCATGGCCTTTAGAGGCATCTCCATGGCCTTTAGAGCCGTTTCCATGAGCTTTATGGAGCTCCAGGTTGTTTTGGAGGCATCTCCATGGCCTTTAGAGCCATTTCCATGAGATTTATGGAGCTCCAGGGTGTTTTGGAGGCATCTCCATGAGAATTATGGAGCTCCAGGTTGTTTTGGAGGCATCTCCAAGGCCTTTAGAGTCATTTCCATGAGAGTTACGGAGCTCCAGGTTGTTTTGGAGGGATCTCCATGGCCTTTAGAGCCATTTCCATGAGATTTATGGAGCTCCAGGTTGTTTCGGAGGCATCTCCGTGGCTTTCGGAGGCATCTCCATGGCCTTTAGAGGCATCTCCATGGCCTTTAGAGCCGTTTCCATGAGATTTATGGAGCTCCAGGGTGTTTTGGAGGCATCTCCATGAGAATTATGGAGCTCCAGGTTGTTTTGGAGGCATCTCCAAGGCCTTTAGAGTCATTTCCATGAGAGTTACGGAGCTCCAGGTTGTTTTGGAGGGATCTCCATGGCCTTTAGAGCCATTTCCATGAGATTTATGGAGCTCCAGGTTGTTTCGGAGGCATCTCCGTGGCTTTCGGAGGCATCTCCATGGCCTTTAGAGGCATCTCCATGGCCTTTAGAGCCGTTTCCATGAGATTTATGGAGCTCCAGGGTGTTTTGGAGGCATCTCCATGAGAATTATGGAGCTCCAGGTTGTTTTGGAGGCATCTCCATGGCCTTTAGAGCCATTTCCATGAGCTTTATGGAGCTCCAGGTTGTTTCGGAGGCATCTCCGTGGCTTTCGGAGGCATCTCCATGGCCTTTAGAGGCATCTCCATGGCCTTTAGAGGCATCTCCATGGACTTAGAGCCATTTCCATGAGAGTTATGGAGCTCCAGGGTGTTTTGGAGGCATCTCCATGAGAGTTATGGAGCTCCAGGTTGTTTCGGAGGCATCTCCATGGCCTTTAGAGCCGTTTCCATGAGCTTTATGGAGCTCCAGGTTGTTTTGGAGGCATCTCCATGGCCTTTAGAGGCATCTCCATGGCCTTTAGAGGCATCTCCATCGCCTTTAGAGCCATTTCCATGAGAGTTATGGAGCTCCAGGGTGTTTTGGAGGCATCTCCATGAGAGTCATGGAGCTCCAGGTTGTTTCGGAGGCATCTCCATGAGAATTATGGAGCTCCAGGTTGTTTCAGAGGCATCTCCATGAGAGTTATGGAGCTCCAGGTTGTTTTGGAGGCATCTCCATGGCCTTTAGAGCCGTTTCCATGAGATTTATGGAGCTCCAGGGTGTTTTGGAGGCATCTCCATGAGAGTTATGGAGCTCCAGGTTGTTTTGGAGGCATCTCCATGGCCTTTAGAGCCGTTTCCCTGAGCTTTATGGAGCTCCAGGTTGTTTCGGAGGCATCTCCATGGCCTTTAGAGCCATTTCCATGAGCTTTATGGAGCTCCAGGTTGTTTCGGAGGCATCTCCATGGCCTTTAGAGCCATTTCCATGAGCTTTATGGAGCTCCAGGTTGTTTCGGAGGCATCTCCGTGGCTTTCGGAGGCATCTCCATGGCCTTTAGAGGCATCTCCATGGCCTTTAGAGCCATTTCCATGAGAGTTATGGAGCTCCAGGGTGTTTTGGAGGCATCTCCATGAGAGTTATGGAGCTCCAGGTTGTTTTGGAGGCATCTCCATGGCCTTTAGAGCCGTTTCCATGAGCTTTATGGAGCTCCAGGTTGTTTTGGAGGCATCTCCATGGCCTTTAGAGCCATTTCCATGAGAGTTATGGAGCTCCAGGGTGTTTTGGAGGCATCTCCATGAGAATTATGGAGCTCCAGGTTGTTTTGGAGGCATCTCCATGGCCTTTAGAGCCGTTTCCATGAGCTTTATGGAGCTCCAGGTTGTTTTGGAGGCATCTCCATGGCCTTTAGAGCCATTTCCATGAGATTTATGGAGCTCCAGGGTGTTTTGGAGGCATCTCCATGGCCTTTAGAGCCATTTCCATGAGATTTATGGAGCTCCAGGTTGTTTCGGAGGCATCTCCATGAGCTTTATGGAGCTCCAGGTTGTTTTGGAGGCATCTCCGTGGCCTTTAGAGCCGTTTCCATGAGAGTTATGGAGCTCCAGGGTGTTTTGGAGGCATCTCCATGAGAATTATGGAGCTCCAGGTTGTTTTGGAGGCATCTCCGTGGCCTTTAGAGCCGTTTCCATGAGCTTTATGGAGCTCCAGGTTGTTTCGGAGGCATCTCCGTGGCCTTTAGAGCCGTTTCCATGAGCTTTATGGAGCTCCAGGTTGTTTCGGAGGCATCTCCATGGCCTTTAGAGCCATTTCCATGAGATTTATGGAGCTCCAGGTTGTTTTGGAGGCATCTCCATGGCCTTTAGAGCCATTTCCATGAGCTTTATGGAGCTCCAGGTTGTTTTGGAGGCATCTCCATGGCCTTTAGAGGCATCTCCATCGCCTTTAGAGCCATTTCCATGAGAGTTATGGAGCTCCAGGCTGTTTTGGAGGCATCTCCGTGAGAGTTATGGAGCTCCAGGGTGTTTTGGAGGCATCTCCATGAGAGTCATGGAGCTCCAGGGTGTTTTGGAGGCATCTCCATGAGAGTTATGGAGCTCCAGGGTGTTTTGGAGGCATCTCCATGAGAGTTATGGAGCTCCAGGTTGTTTTGGAGGCATCTCCATGGCCTTTAGAGCCGTTTCCATGAGATTTATGGAGCTCCAGGGTGTTTTGGAGGCATCTCCATGAGAGTTATGGAGCTCCAGGTTGTTTTGGAGGCATCTCCAGGGGTTTCCCTCCCCGCTGTCCCTCAGAGCCGCCCGACCCGTCCGTGCCGGTGTGTCCCGTGTCGGCCTCGCGAGCCGCCCGAGGCCTTCGCCGTTTGGCTCTGCTGCGGGTCCTACGCGAGCAGGTCCTCCGTCACCCTCTGCTGCCGGCCCGGCTGGCCCTGTGTCCTCCTCCCGGGCCGGACCTCCCTCCGTGGTGGCAACGGGGCCACCACGACGGAGAACTTCTCCGCGGCGCCGCCCGTCACGGTTTAGCTCGACCCGAAGCTTCCATCTTGGGGGACCCCGATTTCTCCTTCGCCGCCGCTCGCTGGAGGTTCCTTCGCGCCGAAGCCGGGGAGACGACGGCGACGCCGACGTCTCAAAGCCTCGCGGGACGTCCCCCCGAGGACGAGGACGACGAGCTGGAGAAGACGTCGGCGTCCGCTTCGGAGTCGTCGCCGCCGCCGCCGTCGTCGGGAGAGGAGGACAGCGAGGAGGAGAGGGGTGAGGTGCCACTGAGCCCCTCGAGGGCCCGGGAGGGGCGGTGGGAACCCAGCGCCGCGTCTCGGAAGCCCCTTTAGATCCTGGAAAGGGTGGTGGGAGCCCGTTCCAGGTCCCAGAAACCCTCTTTAGATCCTGGAAATGGTGGTGGGAACCCATCCCCCGTCTCAGAATCCACTTTAGATCCTGGAAATGGTGGTGGGAACCCATCCCACGTCTCAGAATCCACTTTAGATCCCGGTGGGACCCCGTTCCAGGTCCCAGAATGCCCTTTAGTTCCTGGAAATGGTGGTGGGAACCCATCCCACGTCTCAGAATCCACTTTAGATCCTGGAAATGGTGGAGGGAACCCATCCCACATCTCAGAATCCACTTTAGATCCTGGAAATGGTGGTGGGAACCCATCCCATGTCCCAGAACCCCCTTTAGATCCTGGTGGGACCCCGTTCCAGGTCCCAGAACCCCCTTTAGATCCCGGTGGGACCCCGTTCCAGGTCCCAGAATGCCATTTAGTTCCTGGAAATGGTGGTGGGAACCCATCCCACGTCTCCGAATCCACTTTAGATCTTGGTGGGACCCCGTTCCAGGTCCCAGAACCCCCTTTAGATCCTGGAAATGGTGGTGGGAACCCATCCCACGTCTCAGAACCCCCTTTAGATTCTGGTGGGACCCCGTTCCAGGTCCCAGAACCCCCTTTAGATCCTGGTGGGACCCCGTTCCAGGTCCCTGAACCCCCTTTAGATGCTGGTGGGACCCCGTTCCAGGTCTCAGAACCCCCTTTTGATCCTGGTGGGACCCCATTCCAGGTCCCAGAACCCCCTTTAGATGCTGGTGGGACCCCATTCCAGGTCTGAGAACCCCCTTTAGATGCTGGTGGGACCCCATTCCAGGTCCCAGAACCCCCTTTAGATGCTGGTGGGACCCCATTCCAGGTCTCAGAACCCCTTTTGATCCAGGGCCTGAACCTCCCTGCGGGCCGGAAGACGACGAGGAGGAGGAGGAAGAAGAAGAGGAAGACGAAGAGGACGAGGAGGAGGACGAGGAGGAAGAGGCTCCGGCCCTTCCGGGAGAAGGGGGGGCGCCCCCTCCCCCTCCCCCCCACCTCTCCCACCTCCACCACTGGCCCAAGGTGAGAAGAACCCCCCCCAAATCCCTCTTTTTTCACCCCAGAATTGGATCTTTTTACCACAAAAATCTCGGTTTCACCACAATTTTTTTACTTCTCGCCCCGAAATAAGAATCTTTTTCCCCCAAAAAATCCCTTTTCACCCCCAAAATTCGAATGTTTGGCCTCAAAAATCTCCTTTTCCCCCCCAAAATGCAACCGTTTTACCTCCAATAAAACCCCTTTTAGCTCAAAAATCCCCCGTTTCACCTCCAAATTGGACCATTTGATCTCAAAAAGCACTTTTCCCCTCAAAAATCCCTCTTTTTCTCTCATAAATTGAACCCTTTGACCTCAAAAATCCCCTTTTCACCCCTAAATTGAACCATTGGACCTCAAAAATCCCTCTTTTCCCTCATAAATTGAACAATTTGACCTCAAAAATCCCCTTTTCACCCCTAAATTAAACCATTTTCCCTCAAAAATCCCTCTTTTTCCTCATAAATGGAACCATTTTCCCTCAATAATCCTCTTTTTGCCCCCAAATTGAACCATTTTCCCTCAAAAATCCCTCTTTTTCCTCATAAATGGAACCATTTTCCCTCAAAAATCCCCTTTTCACCCCAAACTGAACCATTTTCCCTCAAAAATCCCTCTTTTCCCTCATAAATGGAACCGTTTTCCCTCAAAAATCCCTCTTTTTCCTCATAAATGGAACCATTTTCCCTCAAAAATCCTCTTTTTGCCCCCAAATTGAACAATTTTACTTCAAAAATCCCTCTTTTCCCTCATAAATGGAACCATTTTCCCTCAAAAATCCCCTTTTTGCCCCCAAATTGAACAATTTTCCCTCGAAAATCCCTCTTTTCCCTCATAAATGGAACCGTTTTCCCTCAAAAATCCCTCTTTTCCCTCATAAATGGAACCATTTTCCCTCAAAAATCCTCTTTTTGCCCCCAAATTGAACAATTTTACTTCAAAAATCCCTCTTTTCCCTCATAAATGGAACCATTTTCCCTCAAAAATCCCCTTTTTGCCCCCAAATTGAACAATTTTCCCTCGAAAATCCCTCTTTTCCCTCATAAATGGAACCGTTTTCCCTCAAAAATCCCTCTTTTCCCTCATAAATGGAACCATTTTCCCTCAAAAATCCTCTTTTTGCCCCCAAATTGAACAATTTTACTTCAAAAATCCCTCTTTTCCCTCATAAATGGAACCATTTTCCCTCAAAAATCCCCCTTTTGCCCCCAAATTGAACAATTTTCCCTCAAAAATCCCTCTTTTCCCTCATAAATGGAACCGTTTTCCCTCAAAAATCCCTCTTTTCCCTCATAAATGGAACCATTTTCCCTCAAAATCCCCTTTTTGCCCCCAAATTGAACAATTTTACCTCAAAAATCCCTCTTTTCCCTCATAAATGGAACCGTTTTCCCTCAAAAATCCCTCTTTTCCCTCATAAATGGAACCATTTTCCCTTAAAAATCCCCTTTTTGCCCCCAAATTG